>BJCM01100995.1:0-22972 GCA_018326385.1 Flaveria bidentis
GTTGGCCTTAGAGGAAGAAAGAGAAAAAGAACAGAGGGAAGCTGACATGCAGCTCAGGAGGGAAAGGATAGCTTTCCTATCCTCCATAGGTTTCTCTCTTTAGAAGCTATCTCCACACAATGATGAAACAATCCTATGGCTCTTCAACAAAGAGCAAGATCAACTTGAGAAAGAGAGGAAAAGAGCTGCAAGAGAGAAGTTGAGAGAGAAGAAGAAGAAGGAAGAAGAAATGAGGGTCACTGCAACTAAGAAGATAGGTGAGAAAGCTTGAATGAAAGACTATCTCCGGGGTCACGGCTTCTCTGGAAGGTAGGTGGGACCCATGTCTGAAAGGACACCCTAGCGGATTATCAGTGAAATCAAGGCTGACATTCACTTGGGCAAGAGGAGAGAGATGTATAGAAGGGTACAGGGGACAACCTTCAAGCCAACCACTCAACCTCAACCTAAACCAATTCCCTTTCTTTTCTCCATCAAAACTGAACCCTTCACACCTGAACCTACACCACCATCCCTAACCACTTCTTCACCTCAACCACCCAAACTACCCATCCTTCAACCCAAAACACTTTCCAAAACCACCACCTCACAACCTACCTAACCACTTTCTTAACCATCCCCTCAGCCTTCTAAACATCTCTACCTAGAGGAGTTTAAGGAAATCAAGACGAAGCTCACCAACTACACAACTTTGAGCAACATCTCCTATGAGGAAGAATCTATCAAACTAACCTATGTTGATGGATCTTCACGTTCCCTCACAAGAGATCAATTTCTTGATATGCCCAGAGAAACACTAGACCAAACTACTAGACTTCTAGGCCTCAACTCAGACTCCTTAAATAATGAAGAGAAGAGACTAAGAAGGAAGCTAGTGACTATGTTGGATACAAAGAAAAAGGACAAGATCCCTAGTTAGCCTCTTGTGCCTAGAAAGAAAATAATCCAGTGGAGGTTCGATGAAACCTCACATAAATTTGTTATGGAAAGAGAGAATGGGGAAATCAACAGGCTGAATGCCTCTTCTCTACTATACTCCAGCAGGTTTGACATTGCTGAGTTAGCAGAGAAACCATTCTCTAATCCCTCCAACTCTAAAACTGTTGCTTACATCAGAAATCATCTCAGCAGTCTTCAGCTTGCTGAGCTAACTCCAAAAGCCAAGATTGAAGAAGAGTTGAAACTGAGAAGAAAGGAAGACAAGGATAGACCAACCACCAAATGCACAACCTTTCTATAGATGGTGAAAGATCCAGAATTGGAACCTATAGTTAGGTGGGAATATGACTATAGCTCCTATCAACTAACTCTTTTCAGAGGGACACAATAAAGGGTACATATCATTCAGGGTAACAGACTGGAATTCCTGTCAACTAATGATATGTACAAGCTTCTCAGCACTACTTCAGGGAAGAACAAAGAAACTGAAAAATATCTACTTTCCTTGGTGCTAAAGGTTTTGAGAAGTAGGAACAAGTGAGGTTTTGGTAGCATCGGCCTAGGGGGAGTTTGTTGGATCAAGAAGAAGGCTGATGCAACCAAAACCAAATCACTTAGACATATTTTGGTGCTACTTACAAAGCCTTCCGAAGCCAAGTGTCGAACTTCCGAAGGAAGTATAGTTCTTCCAAAGGACAAAGCAAAGTATCAACTTCCGAAGACAAACTCTACTTCCAAAGTCAAAGTAGTTACTTCCGAAGTTCAAGTCTAAGAGAAAAGATCAGTAGAAAACTTCTAAAGTATGAAGAAAAGAAGAAGTCCGCAAACCTCAAAAGAAGTAGCCTCTTCCAAGTATAAGTGGCTTCAGAAGTACTTGTTCTTCCGAAGCCATTTAACCTTCGGAAGACACTGCTATGAACCAGTGAACATAATTATGGTCTCTGACACTCCGCTGCAGACCTCTGATACTACATGGCATTTTCCCAAAGGGCCATGTAGTTGACCATACTTTATTCTACTGTTCACCTGTTTATGATAGTACAAGTTACCAACTTTAGTGAGTGACAAAAGGTAAGTCAAGGAGATGTCCTGACTACCTTATCTTAGATAAAGTTTTATCTAAGATATCTTAAACTATAGCTTTATACTATTTGCTTTAGTTAGAGGATTCCAACTGGCATCAAAGTATATCCGGTTGTAGGTAGTATTATATATAGTTTCTCATTATAACTCATAACATCATGCTTGTGAGAGTCTTGTAACACTTTGATTTGAGAAAAAATATATGTAAGTATCTTGAAATTACTTCCTGTGTTTATTACTACTTATTATATTGTTATCAACTCCTAAAGACTTTAGTTTCATCTGAGTGAAGTTCAAGTGAGTTTGAGAGAAAAACCAAGTGTTTAGTGACTAAACTCGGTCCTGCAATCTTGTTCTTAATTTTGTTTTGTCTCTTTACTTGTATTCTTAGTATCATCATAAGTTGGTTCCCTATTTGACTTTTAAGTGTTTTATGTCTCTTCTCATTATGAAATTGTTGCATTGACCCCCTTCAACGGTCCTGCAATTAGTGTTTTAGCTGGCCTTCAAACTATGGTCGACTGTAGGATGTAGTGTAAAGTATTTCAAGTACTTGTATTCTTCATGTAAGCTTTGTAACACTTGTAATAACTTGAGAGAAATATACACAATTCTTGAAACCCATATTTGAGTGTTCTTGTTTATTTTTATTGTTACTTGTGTTTATTGTTTCATCCCAACTGGTTCCCTATTTTATCTGCTAAATGTTCTAAGTATCTCCTCCTTGTGAAACTACTGCATTGACCCCCTTCAATGGCCTGCATAGTTTATTTAATAAAATATGATGAATAGTTGAGCCAGCAAATGTAATGAATAGAAATTTCAAGGCAATTGCGATGAACAATTGTGCACTATAGAGAATGTGATGAATGGTGTTCAAGTTGAATGCGATGAACATTATTTGATTAAGTTTGTCTGATTTCAATAAATTGGTTTGATACTTTTTCACTCAATTTTTTTGTAGAACCTTTCGATTAGGAACTTTTAACTAAACTTAGGTCATTTTGCTTACAATCACTTGCTTTTGATGAATGGGTTGGATTTGATGTAAGGTTGATCAGTGAAATAATATCTATAATTCATGATAAATTTAAAGTTTAAATTGATTCAAACAAAGAATAATTTTGTTTTAATGTCAAATCAATTGCATGAAACACAATGATAATCAAAGCAATTAATAGTTCGATCGATAATCATAAGAACATTAAATTTTATTCTTGATTTTGAGAGCCAAGGCTCTGATATCAATTAACTAGGTAACAATCAGTAAGTATCAAATATATTGAATACATTCTTTGATGATATAGAGAAATTACAATAATCAACGATAAAAATACTCAAAAATACTCATAATATTCATTGTATGTTCATAATAAGCATTCAATATTACGATATGGGTTTTTGTGTTTTCTTGGGTGTGAGGGTTACAATAAGTTGTGTAAGAGTTACAAAAAGGTTAAAAACTTTATCTAATTATTGGCTAGATACTATAACCCAGTAGAATGAACTACCCTTACATATAATCTAGGAATATTAAGTACAAAGTACACAATAACATTATCTACAAAAGTTCTTCTTCACCTGCATTTGTTCTTCGTACATATGCATTTGTTTTTACGGGTGTACATGTCTTTTCCTCATTTTTTGTACTTGGAAATAGGTATTTGTTTGAGTTCACCCGCATTAGTTATTTGCAGGAAGACAAGTATTAATCCGCATTTGTCTTTGTTCACCCGCAAATACTAATGCGACTGAGAAATACTTAGTCCTCTCTTCAGTCTACATGTCTTCAAGCTTAATCAATAAGAATCCACACTTGTATGTTTCTAACCAGGACAAATTCCATCACTACTTGACTTAGCATTCAATGTACTTTCAAGGTACAACATATAAGATTTTAAATATTATCAACAACTACATGAAAAAGTTTTGGTTTTTATAAACTTTAGGGGTAGCTCATTTTTTAATTCTGGGTGTTGGTATGCATGAATTTTAATATTAGTTAGTAGTTAATTGTTAGTATCGTATTTTAAACGAAATACTAAAGAATTATAGGAACAAATGGTATATATACAATAGAAAAACAAAACATTGTAAAATAATAATCAAGTTTTAATTTTGTTTCAATTAAGCAAACATACTTTCTTTTTAATTAGGTCACTTAACATTTAATAAATGTTTTAATCCTATTATTTTTACCTAAACAACATGTTAACATGTCTATGTGTCATTATTATTATTATTATTATTTTAATTTTTATTATGCACATATGTGGATTAAAAATGCTTATGTAGATTCAAAAACTATATGTAATATTATCAATTTTAATTAAACTAATTTTTTAACCCGCCATGCGTTACGATGACATCATACGTAGCATCGTAAAGTATAGACTAAGAATTTATACTATTTAATTAAAAAATAATATATTTGACACAACTTTTTTCCAAAAAAAATTTATGTTAATACGTAGACCAAATCAAAAGTAGGTGTGTTTGCTCCATATGCTACGTGATAAAATATAGATTAGAATGGTCGTTTCCTAGTTGAAAGAAAACACATTATATTATACTTGACGTGTTTCCAAACAACAGGTATATTAAAACATAGAAAGATTTAAAATTACATATATATAAGCACATATCGTTTTATAGATGACTTTGTAAAATTTACGTCAAAATATAAATTATTTTAAAAGCACATAACGATAAGTAAGGAAGTGTCTTATTTACCTACTAAAAAATAAAAACAAAATAATAATAAAAAGAAAGAAAGAAAAAGAAGTGCACATAATGTGCACTCTCATGAAAAGATGAAATTAGTCTCCGTTAAACCACCATGGAAACTTCCACCACCGGCCACCACCCACCACCGCCAACATAGAAGCCCCTGATCATCGGGCACAATTCGACATCGTCACAAAACAGTTTCACACCAACCTTAACCAACGGTGTTATGAAGCGCGATAAGCCACCCCACAAGCACTACCGGTGGTGGTTGCTTACAAATAATATAAGAAGAACCACCCTTCTTGTACCTAAATAGCAACACATCCAACACGTTACTGAATTTCAATCTCACCACCCTCCACCAACATTGTTACATCGGCTAGGAGCCACACCGCCTCCCTCGATCACCATCAATGCCACCATTCAACTTCATCGACATCTTTTCTTTCAAATGAGAGTGATATGAGAAACATATATGAGAGTGTATGTTGATTGTGTAGACAGAGAAAGAAAAAGAGAAATATGATGTTAACATATAAAAAAATGAGAGAGAGAGAGAGTGGGTAATGACAAGTGACTCATCTATATAAGTGTCTTGTATCAAGTATTAAAGCACTTAATCTTCCAAAGACTTCTTTGCAAATTATTAGATTTTAATGGTTATTTTATAAAACTTTAAAAGGTGACCGTGGTTACCGAGATATGAAATTAATATATAGTATAATCATTTTTATCCCAAGCAAAAATTGTTTTCACTCTAAAGACACGCGACCGGTCAATTGATTCAATTTTGGCCACGTATTGGCCTCACTAGAATTTGATTAAATTTTGGCACACAGTTATTCACAGAAGATGATTGTTAATGATGCAAATTTTTAATCTTTTATTATGATACATTAGCATGAGCACTTTTGATACAATTTTTTAATCGATTGTTTGTAAAAGAGACATATTTAGCCTGTTCTTTTGGTTAAAGTTGCAGGTGTATTATTTAATTAGCAATGATAATATATAATAAATTGATATGGATTAAAATAAAAAAAAAGTTGTAAATCTAAAATTATAACAAGTAATCTTTATGATCAATTTGTTTCATCAATGATTGATATAAATAATATATTTGTCAAGTGAGTATTTAAGACAGGAACATTTCTTAATTTTTTTCATAGTATTTTAACTTTTAAAAAATTCATAACTATTATACACAATATTATTTTTGTTTAAAAAAATTACATCATAATAACAAACGTTTTTTATCTTTAATGCGAATACAATATCGTTTTCTAGAAAGATAAAAAAAATTACAATTTCCAACCCATATAATTTTTGCTTGTTATTGTGTATTTAATACAATTCAGTTCGTTGTACGTTTTTGTTTGTTTTTGTGTCTTTCCGAACACTATCATTTTTTTTTTCTGAAATAAAGAATTCTTAATGGTGAAATGAAATTATTGTGCACTACTATGTAAACCACATTAATAAATACCAATTGGTTAATCTAATTTATTAAAAACAATAACACAATGATATTAAATGATATAAGAACACAGATCACATTATGTTTTTCTAAACATAATTTTAATTTTAAAAAACACATTGGTGAAATAACGTAATTGGGTGCTTCTAATTAGAAAACACAGTGATATAATATAAACAAAACTATATAATATTAAAAAAATAAAAAAATAAAATGAAATTATTTATAACGTAAAATGTAATAATAAATGCATATAACAAATGATGAAAATATGTATCTTATTGATCTGATATTTAACACAATGATGTGATGTATATTAAACAAAATGACCTGTTTTTATTATATAACCCTACCCGAATAAATTTTGTAATACACATTGGTAATTTTAAGCCACATAAGCATTTAGCAAAATATAAAATTTTAAAAATAATGCTACATAGGCTCGTTAACTTTTTTTTTCTTTGATAAAAAGACATTAGATTATAACATTCATTTAAAGTTGAATGACTTAAATAAAGCATAAAAAATACTAGTGTTTTAATTGAAATAATTGTAAAACTTGATTATTATTATACTAAGTTTCTATTATATAAATTATAAAACTAACAATAAATATCTAGTTAATGTATTATCAACAATGATTGATATTTTTAAATGTCATAAGGATAATCGTAATATTAATAAAAAGATTACTAAAAAACCTTTACTTATGTTGATCCATTATTTTCCAAAAGCCTTACTAGTTACATATTGTTAGTTCTTCATCTGTGTAGTCTAATTTGATGACAACAAGTCACGACAAATTGAATATTTCAAAAAGTAGTTTTTAAGTCAAAGAAGAAAAAAACATGGTGGATATTTATTTGGGACCAACGGGGTTGTGCCATTATTCTCACGACACTTTAATAGCCTTCGCTAGACGATAAGGTCAACTAATTAAAGTCTTCGTTAGAAGTATTCCAGTGCGTTTAACACTTCCATGTACATGATCTATAAATTGATATGATAACACTTATATACTCGTAAAAAAATTATAGGTAGATTGAGCTGGAAAAGAAACATGTTTCTTGATTTCATCCTTTGTTTGTTCACATTGTATCTTCCAGCAGCGTTGGAAGGTGCTACCACAAACAACATTGGAAAACCTCATTGTCTAACCCAGTGTGGGAATATTACAGTACCTTACCCTTTCGGTATTGGCATAGATTGTTCGTACAACCTCTCGTTTAACCTGACGTGTGATGCTTCTTCTGAACCCGCAAAGTTGCTGCTTGCAGATGGTACTATAAGAATATACGGCATCTCAGATGAAGAGTTTCGCATCTCCACCGTAGTTTCTTACCAATGCTTCAACCAAAGTGGGTATGTACATGGAAATTTATCATGGACTAATTTACAACAGCAAAAAGAATTCATTTTCTCAGAGAAGAACAGGTTCACGGTGATTGGTTGTGATGATTACTGTTGGGTTATGGGGACAGTAAACGACGACTTTACCGGTGGCTGTTTTGCACTATGTAGCAAATCACCTAGTGTGCCTTACGGGCAATGCTCAGGAATCGGTTGTTGTCAAATATCTATACCCAAGGGTCTTTCATATTACAATTCTACTCTTGACACGTTAAAAAACCACTCAGAAGTTTGGTCCTTCAATGAATGTAGCTATGGCTTTCTTGCTGAGGAAGGCAGTTTTAAGTTTCGTGGTGAGAGTGATTTATCAACTAACTACTCACACTTCGTAGACAGGATACAGTCAACGATGCATATTGTGGTTGATTGGGTAATCGCACCTAATGAAACTTGTGCTGTTGGTGTTGACGAATGCAAAGAAAACAGTTCATGCTATAATGTCGAAGGTGGCGGGTATCATTGTAAATGCAATGATGGTTACAAGGGTAACCCATATCTTCATCCAGGCTGCCAAGGTACGTCAGTCTCCTTTTAAAAATGAAAGATTGCAAATTTGTACTGATTAATTTAATCCTTTAAAATTCTAAAGTGAATATATATAAACATAATTTATAATATTTACCCTTCACTATTCTACGCCTTTGCGTTCATTAATAGGTATATAGATTAAAATTTTCTCGCGGGTTGAAGCATGCTTGTGTTCATATCAATTGGATTTATTTAAATAACCCTAATTTTAGAGTGAGTTCGTTGTAAGCTTGAAAAAGTTGGGTTGCCTTGTTAATCAACGTCTGAATAAACGATTATATTCGTAATTATATATTTATTTTATGTAATTTACCTTTTTTTCACTTATATAAATTTTAATGTCTTACTTTTGTGTAACTAGTGTACTTATTTATCTTTTTCTTCTCATTAGACATTGACGAGTGCCACGACGGACGACCCAATCCTTGTTATGGTATTTGCATTAATAGTGTGGGAGGTTACAATTGTACATGTGAACCAGGATTCATCGGTGATGCTCATATGTTAAATGGTTGTAGAGAGGTTGCTAAAGATACAATGAAGTTATCAAGCATAATCATTACAGGTAATTTATCTATATCTATATATGCTAATATATTATGTGAATATGTTTATTTCCACTATCCTGCCGTTGAACCATGTTAGTTTTTTGACACTAAAAACATTGAATACTAATTAAAGTGTGTTTGATGCACATGTGTAGTAATTACGGCATCTGGAATGTTAGCACTACTATCCGGAATTGCAGGAATTTGCTTTGGTATAAGGAGGAGGAAGTTAATAAACCTTCGAGAAAAGTTCTTTGAGCAAAATGGTGGTGTGTTGCTAAAACAAAAAATCAAATCACAAGGATCTAATGAGGCAATGACTTTGTTTAGCACTGAACAACTTAGAAAATCCACCAATAATTATTCCCAAGAGCAGGTTATTGGTAAAGGCGCATACGGAGTAGTGTACAAAGGAATTTTACCAGATAAACGTGTAGTTGCAATAAAGAAATCTAAAATAACGGATGCGACCCAAGCAGAGCAGTTCATCAATGAAGTCTTAGTCCTTACGCAAGTCATTCATCGAAACGTGGTGAAGCTTTTGGGCTGTTGCTTGGAAGAGGAAGTACCCATACTTGTTTATGAATTTGTTTCCAATAACACTCTTTTCTATCATATTCATAGTAGATCGGGCGGAATGAATTGGTTATCTTGGGAAAACCGGTTGAGAGTAGCCATGGAAGCTGCAAGTGCGCTTGGGTACCTTCATTCAGAAATTATAATGCCAATCATCCACAGAGATGTTAAGTCTACCAACATACTATTAGACGAGAACTACACAGCAAAAATTTCCGATTTTGGTGCATCAAGGTTAGTCCCGTTAGATCACCAAGAAGTACCTACTCTTATACAAGGAACCTTAGGGTACTTGGATCCAGAATACTTCAACTCAAGTCAACTAACCGCGAAAAGTGATGTATATAGTTTTGGAGTGGTCCTTGCAGAACTCATAACAGGGAAAAAAGCCATTGGTGTTGATAGAACCAACGAGGAAAAGAATCTAGCTACATATTTTGTCAGTTCAATTAAAGGAAACCGCTTATTTGAGATTGTTGAACCTAGACTTTTACGTGAAGCTACTCTTGATCAGTTACAGGCAGTTGGTGATTTGGTAAAAAGGTGCCTGAATTTTGTAGGTGATGATAGACCAACAATGAAACAAGTGGCAGTTGAGTTAGAGAGCTTAAGAAAGTTCACAAATCATCCTTGGGCTCAACAAGAAGCATCTAGTGAGACTAAAAGCTTAGTCCTAGAAGTTGACCAGTCAGATCTTTATGAGGTCCCATTGATTCATAGTACTAACGAATGGGAATCATCTTCAAGTATTACAACTATGATGGCTCAAGAAAATAATCCACGTTAGCATTCGTTATATATGCTTCTTATAATCTCATTTGCGTGAACATAGCCAGCATGCTTGTACCATACTTTATTAGGAATGCTATCGTTGTTTTGTTTTATGTTTTCTGTGATGTTAATTTGTTGTTGTTATGTTCTGAATACACTTATGATTGTTTTAGCTAGCATGGATCTTAAGATAAGTGTAGCAATTATGACATGACTACTTTGTTATAGTTTGTCTGAATAAAAGATCAATTGTTTACTTTCTACATGCTAATTTGTTATTCTTGTAAGACCTTATGTAATAGTTATTCTTGAGTTTCCATTAGAACCACTTCAAATATATCAACGATTCTTATACTTAAAACAACGTATTATGGATAATATTGATGATAACCCGGGTCATATCTCAAGCGTAACGTTTGTGTTCTTTGGTTTTGTTTCATAAAATTAACTTTCTTTGATCCTTTGGGTGATGGGGTGGGCGAGGTATAACCCATCGGGTAAGGCAAGTAAGGCGGTAACACCACCAACGCCCCATCCCCCCTCGCGTAAGGGCATGCTAGAAGCTGCAAGTAAACTTTTCTGACGAACCCAGATGTTATTTAACCGTTCAACGGCTCTTTAATTTACACTCTCATCTGGTGAACCACTAGCTATTTTGACCTCTGGAACACAACATGATGAAGAAATAAAACATGGAGTAGAAGTTTAAGAGGAAACACCCAATAAGAAATTCTTAAATCATGCACCACATAGAAATTGGACAACTTATGAGGAAGTAGCCTTAGCGAGATTCGATTCATGTTTCTGAAGACTGTGACATCAAAAGTCAAAAAAAGTCCAAATCGTTTTAAGTGCTAGATGAATAATTTCAATGCACTCCACATCCAAGCGGTATAATTTACACTATTATTTTTACTTTTAGGTTGTTAACGTCTAGCTATACTTTAAGATATTAATTTTTTAATTCTAAAAGTATGTAACTGATTAGATTTTAAGGTAACTGATTATGATAAGTTGGAGGTTGTAAGACCTCATGGGAAGTGGCTGGGTGGAGTTTGATAGTAGCTCCGCAAAAAGCATCAAAGTAGGACAATTACACAACTCCAAACAAATGTTTCAGAAGCAATATCCCTCTTTTAACGATGAAACGCCACCAACAAGGTCAGCACATACAGAGAAGAATGATCTTTGAACAAAATGGGGGTGTACTACTAAAACAAAAGATCAGATCGCAACAATGTTATGAGGCTGTTACAACTTGGAATAACGAATTGGAAACAAAGATAGAACACACAGATTGAATGATGCAATCAAGTAAGAAAGTAGGAAATGAACTTGTAATTCAATAAAGGGATGATGACAAAAGGAATTACAGATATAATCCAGAGCCTAGCTCTCTCTCCACACTAAGAGGAGGGAGCCACTCAAATCATAACAAACTCACACATATCTCATTCTTTTTTATTTCTACTATATATAATAGCTATTTCCTAACAAACCTTTAGCCATTTTGATTGTTTACATTCCTACCCCTCCTAGAATAAACTAATAACTCCTTAGGAGGTTCGTTGAATAAGGGATTTGCATCATTACTCCCCTCCGTAACAATAGTCTTGTCCTCAAGACTGATATCCTTAAATTGCTCCATAACCCACGAGGAATCTTCCCATGTGGCTTCATCCGGAGATTGACCAGTCCATTGTACTGGCCATCATTCTATTACATCTGATCCATGTTTGATGAGTTGTTTCGAAAGGATGGCGGTTGGTAACAATAGTGGGGAGCCGGTCATGTCCAACTCAGGAGGAAGAACCGGTTCGACGGGGGCTGTAATCGCTTTTTTAAGAAGAGACACATGAAAAATAGGATGGATCTTAGATGTCTCCGGAAGTTGGAGTTTGTATGCCACTGGTCCCACCTTGGCGATTATCTGAAATGGACCAAAGAACTTTGCAGCTAACTTTTGGTGGATACGACTAGCAACGGAAAATTGTCTATATGGCTTAAGCTTCACATAGACCCATTCCCCGACAACGAATTGAACATCCCTACGACGTTTGTCCGCTTGTATTTTCATTGACCCTTGAGCTTTGAGGAGGTGGAGCTTCAATTGTTTCAGAGCCTCATTGTGGTCCTGTAAGTCACGAGCCACTGATTCCACCTGAACTTCCCCTAGCATAAACTGAAATACCAGCGAAGGGCGACGGTCATATATAGTTTCAAAAGGCGTAGTCCCTGTTGCATATGGAAGGTGGTATTATACCAAAATTCTGCCCAAGGAACCCAATTAATCCACATCTTAGGTTGATCCACCATAAAACATCGTAAATAAGTTTCTAAACAGCAGTTGATCACCTCAGTTTGGCCATCCGTCTTAGGGTGATATGCAGAACTCATGTGCAGTTTGGTACCCATGGAATGAAAAATTTCTTGCCAAAAGTTACTAAGAAAAGTGGATCCCTATCATTGATAATCGACTTTGGAATTCCATGTAAGCGAATGATTTCCTTAACAAACACCTCAGCCATAGATTTCGCGGTGTAGGGATGTTTAAGGGGAATAAAATGAGCATATTTAGACAAGCGATCCACAACTACTAAAATAACCATGAAACCCCGTGAGGGTCGCAAGCCGGTGATAAAATCCATAGAGAGGTCTTCCCAAACCACGGACGAAAGGATCCAGAGGCTACAACAGTCCCCCTGGAGTAACCAAGCTTGCTTTGCATCGCTGACAAATGTCAGATTCACGAATTAGTTGATTAATGGATGATGTCATACCTGGCCAATATAAATTGGCTGCCAACCGACGATAGGTACGATAGAAACCGGAATGACCCCCGGTAACGGAGACATGAAACTCGTGAAATAGGACTGGTATGAATTTCGATGTTCGGGGAATCACTAGTTGATTGCGGTAGAACAAAACACCCCCTTTGATTGTGTATCCCCGGTGTTTATCTGGATTTGAAAGACATTATTCAGTTACGCAATGATGCTGGGATCATGTGTAGCTTCATCCAAAAGTTGAGAACCCTGTACCCATACCGGACAAGAACTACTATGGAGCAGAGTACCCATCTCCGGTTTACGGGATAGAGCGTCCGCAGCCCTGTTTTCGCGTCCCGGTTTATAAACGATATCAAAGTCATAATCAAGTAGTTTAACCACCCAATTTTGTTGATCAGGAAAGGAGACACATTTGTGTAACAGAAATTTCAAACTCTTTTGATCAGTATGAACCACGAACTTAGTTCCCAAGAGATAGGGTCGCCAATGTTGCACCGCTAAGACCAATGTCATGAGCTCATGTTCGTACGCTGATTTAGCTAAGGTGCGGCCACTTAAGGCTTTGTTGAAATAAGCTAAGGGCCGGTTATGTTGCATTAACACAGCACCAATCCCACACCCCGATGCATCGCTTTCCACTATAAATGGCGATTGAAAATCCAGAAAGGCTAAAACCGGAGCAGAAACGAGAGCTTGTTTGAGTTGGATAAAGGCCTCTTGTGCGGCAGAATTCCAATGAAATCCGTTTGGTGAGGTTTGTAAGTGGCCTAGCAATAACACCATAATTCTTGACAAATTTGCAGTAGTACCCAGTTAACCCCAAGAATCCTCGTAACTCCCTAACAGACTTTGGAACAAGCCAATCCATCACCGCACTAACTTTGTTTGGATCCATGGAAACTCCCTAGCCATCCAATACATGCCCCAAATACTCAATCGATTGTTGACCAAAACTGCATTTATGATGATTAACTTTAAAATGATAAGAGGACAAAATCCAAAAAACATCCAAAAGATCGGTTAAATGAGCCTGCCACGACGGGCTATAAACCAAGATGTCTTCAAAGAAGATTACAACCTTGGAGCGGAGAAGAGGACGAAATATGTCATTCATAATTGCTTGAAAAGTTTTTGGAGCGTTCATGAGACCGAACGGCATATCTAGATATTCGTAATGGCCATCGTGCGTGCGAAACACTGTTTTATTTACACTATCCGGATGCATCCGAATTTGATTATAATCTGATTTGAATTCTAGTTTGGAGAAAAACTCAGATCCATGCAATTCTTCAATGAGCTCATCAACCACTGGGATTGGGTACTTGTTCGGCACAGTGGCACGGTTTAATGCACGGTAATCCACGCACATACGCCATGAATTGTCTTTTTTCGAACTAAAATAACAGGACTGGAGTAAGCACTCTTGCTCGGTCAAATCAAACCCAATTCAAGTAGTTCCCTAACTTGGCGTTCAATTTCAGATTTCTGGATATGGGGATAACAATATGGCCGGACACAGACCGGTTCAGTTGTGGCCAACACAATCCGATGATCCTGAGGGCTGGTCGGAGGAAGTGTCGAAGGGGGCTAGAATACGGAAGCAAATGCGGACAGAACACACATTATTTCCGATAAGTGTGAAGGTAACAGGTGATGAGATAAGGAGGAAGGATCTAGGAAGACTTCTTGAGTTGTCGAGGAACTAGCTAACACATCGGTATTGAGAGATAATCATTGATGAAAGGAAGTCGGAGCTTGTTGGTGCATCCGGAATCCTTGTAATTTCACCTCTGTACCCTGATGCGCAAAACGCATCCAAGAATTTGCCAATCATGAACCACTTCCCCAAGAGACTGCAGCCATTCCAATCCCAAAATGAAATCCAATGACCCAGTGTCAAAGACCAAGGGATTAACTCGAAAGAAACATGATCCCACAACAACGGGAATATCAATACATCGTTCGGTAACCACCACCACTTGACCATCACCCAACTTAATACGAATACCACTGAAAGAGGTGGAAGTGAGTCCAAGTGCTACTACCAATCGACGAGAGATAAAGTTGTAAGATGTGCCACTATCCACCAACATGCAAACCGAAATTCCTTGAAAACTACCCTCCAATTGCATCGTGTTGACAATCCCAAGAGTGGCCAAGGCACCCGTAAACTCCAAAACATTAAACGTGCCCGATTCCGAAGTGATGTTCGTGTCCTCGTCCAACGATAATTTGGCCTCCAGAAGCAGTTGATCACCCATAGGTAAATCCAGCTCATCATCTCCCACGAGCAGAACTCTCAATCTTCCTTCCGGACACTTATGAGCCGGTCCGAATTGTTGGCCGCAACGAAAACATAACCTTTTTTGCGACGATCTTCCTACACGGTGCGAGAGAGAGATTTCACACCTTGGTTGCGTTGCAAATAATTGCCCCCTTCTCCCAATGAGGTTGGCCGCTGAGATGGTGAAAAACGAGTAGTATCCGAGCGTGGGCTAAAAACCCTAGGCCCAGATTTAGACAACACAGATAGAGCGGCCCAAAAAAGAAGACCCAGCAGGGGAATCAAAGGTCGGCGTACCAGATGGGTTCAGATAACGAAAATGATTCATCGAAGGGGTACCAGAAGTCGGCCGGAGCATAGCCTCCACATCTTTGGACAAATACATCGCATCCAAGCGAGATTGAGGACGGTGAAGGTGCACCCACCTTTTCACGTCCACTTTGAGACCCGCCACAAAATATCCCAATGCCTGAGATTCTAGTAAACGGGGAATGAGTGATAACAAGTATTCAAAATTGTAAATGTAATCATAGATAGAATCCACTTGTTGGATAGTGGCCAATTGTTCATATGGGTTCTGAATCTCTAACCCACTGAAACGTTGAAGCAATTCAGCTTGAAAATCCACCCAAGTGAGGGAAGAACGAACCTGAGTGATAATCGTGAACCAATATTGGGCAACCCCAATCATACTTAGTTGTGTTAGTTGAATTCGAGAATCATCAGGTGTGTGATTGAGATCGAAATACAAGTTCGCCTTATGAATCCATCCCTGAGGATCGAATCCGGAAAATTCCGGGAGTTTCACTTTCTTAATAGCCCACGGAAGAGAAGAAACCCCCGAAGAAGAAGGAGGAGGCGGACCAGAAGAAGAAAAACCCGCGCTGCCCCCAATCGGAGGAGGTGATCCCCCGGAGACCCCAGAAGAGGTACCGGAAGCAAACACAATGGTTTTCTCCTGTTGTTTCATCCATGCGAGCACCACTTTACGGAATTCCTCCGATTCAACAATGTCATCATCCAAAACTTTGAGAGATATGGATATATCCGCAACATCACTTTGAAGTTGCCGGATATGAGCCTCTTGAGCATCGAGATGGGTGTTGGTATGAGTTTCTCTCGAAACAGAGCACAAACTTCCGGCAAGTCGCGGTAGTTTAGACCAATGTTACAACTTGGAATAACGAATTAGAAACAAAGATAGAACACACAGATTGAATGATGCAATCAAGTAAGAAAGTAGGAAATGAACTTGTAATTCAATAAAGGGTTGATGACAAAAGGAATTACAGACATAATCCAGAGCCTAGCTCTCTGTAACATCTTGTAATTTTGGGTTAATTGAAAGTTAGCTTTGTTAATTCTTGTAAGGGCCTTTATTGCCATATATGAAACTTATGGATTATCTATGTTAATTTCTTAGTTGCCATTACATTTTAGATTATGGAAGTTAATAATTAAAAATATTAAATTGAATAAATATAATAGAGATAATAATAATAATAATAATAATAATAATAATAATAATAATAAACGATAATAATAATACTGGTTACAATATTAGTAATGGAAACAATAACCATAAAATTATAACAATAATAATAAAAACTAACAATAATAATAATAATAATAATAATAATAATAACAATAATAATAATTTATAAAAATTATTAAACTTAAAAATGATTAAAACCTAATGTAATTAAGTATAAGGGTTTGTTTTGTGATTTTTGAAACTTTAAACATTGAGGTTTGGGCATAAAGTATTAAAGTCAAAACTACAGGGGACATTTGTGTAGATTCTCAAACCCAAACCCCCTCCCCCATTTAAACCCCCGTAAATCCGGCGGGTATTCCGGCGGAGCTCCGGTAAGCTTCGGCGATGTCCAAATCGCCAAAAATACTCGATTTCGAAGCCCGAAACCGGTCCAAAACGTTTTGTGTGCGTGATTCGAACTTAAATGGGCGACTTAATTGTGTTTAAATCATCAGTTACTACTTGAACCATCCTATAACCGATGACATTGAATGCCATACCGTTCGACCATTTAATCCCAATTATAACCTAATTAAACTAACCTAAACAGTCATCTAAGTAATCCTAAATGTTCACAACTCGCAATTTCACCTGAAAACACTCAATCAAACAAATTCAGTAATCTCCATCGTCGCAACCTGCACTGTACTTGAACACCATCTTCTGGGATTCAAGACCTGGAATTGATAAAAGGGCTTTTAGTCCTAACCTTCTTATGAAGCTGCCCTCAAGTTTAATTGGAATATCATCAAAAAATTCAATACCATCGTTCATCAACGGCCGCGACGTGTTCATCAAGTGTTCTTATCATCATAATTAATCAAAACGGGTAATTGAACCCACCTAAACAATCGGTTAATCATGGGAAACAAAAGCCCTATGAATGTATTCGTTAACAACATCGAATTGATGTTCAATTTGATTCAAGAACAATCTAGGGTTCTTGGATTTGGGGGTTTTCCATATCATTATGTTTTTAAGATTTTAAAACCGGGTCTTAGCATGGCAACTGCCCTTAGTCCACTGGTAACACTCATGCATTCTACACTCGAGGTCCCGGGTTCGAACCCGGCAACCTCCACTATTTTTATAAGGCTTTTCAATCTTCAAAAAAATATGTAAAAATTCTGAAAAATTATTAAGGATAATTTTGTAAACTTTATTTATTTGTAAATCACTTTATCAAAATTCTGCAAATTTATTTCTTTAAATAAATTTCAATATTTTTATAAAAACAAGAATTATAGTTAGTTTATTACTACAAAGAAAAGACTTTAAATAATGATTTACAAATCATTAAAAATTATTATTGGTTCAAATGTTGTTGTATAAAATTAAAACTTTTGTAAATAAAAATTTAAAAAAATGTATTTACACTTATTATTTTTGTTAATTATATCAAACGATTCAAAATTTATTATGCAAGATAAAATATTTTTCATTAAAATGGTAACAAAAGCCTAAATTCCCTCTTAGAACCCTAGATCATGTTTCTACGTTAATCTTATCATTAAAACTTAAATCTTGTAATTATATATACTTAGGTACCTTGTGAAGAACTACGTTGGAACGTTGCTTATTATATTTTCTTATTAATCCTCATTCTATATTTATTACTCAAGTGAGTATTTCTATACCTCTTTTTCACATTTTTACACTTTGGGGTGAAACATGTTACATTATAACCATTGCACTTGTAAACCGTTTGATTCTTGTAAACTTATGGCAATTCACTTGTAAGTTGTGGTTAGTTGATCTTGGTAATTACTATCTATTGATGATTATATGCACAATCATTAACTATTGCTAGCCTGACAATGTCATAGATCTATGGGCCTGACAAGCCTGCTTGGTTGATCTAAGTACACTTAGCTAATCGTATATACTTGTAAATGTTTGAGACTTGTAAAACTGTCAAGGTTTGATTGTGCATTATGTCTTACATCCCTAGTTACTTTGTTCACTACATTCATAACATGAATTGCCATCTTTTATATACTTATGTATTGAAAACTATGAAAATCTCACCAACATTATGTTGACCTTTTATTTTTAACATGTTTCAGGAAATGCTCAAGTATGATTACTACTCTTTGAAGCTTATCACATCTAGGATTGGACCTAGAGAAATAAATGGATGAACTTGTCACATTTAACTTTTATACATGATGTTATCTTTGTTTGAGACTTATGCTTGTAACGTTGCAATTAAAACTTATGATTACAATATTTGGATTTAATAATAGCGTTATGTGGCTGTGAACGATCTTAACTCTCACATCTTGACGTTTCCGCCGTCAAGGTTGGGGTGTGACACTCTCTCTCCACACTGAGAGGTGGGAGCCACTCAAATCATAACAAACTCACGCATATCTCATTCTTCTTTATTTCTACTATATATAATAGCTATTTCCTAACAAACCTTTAGCCACTTTGATTGTTTACATTCCTACCCCTCCTAGAATAAACTAATAACTCCTTAGGAGGTTCGTTGAATAAAGGATTTGCATAAGAGGCAGTGACTTTATTTAGCACCGAAGAACTTAGAAATGAGACCGATAAATATTCTCAAGAGAACATTATAGGTAAAGGTGCATATGGTGTAGTATACAAAGGAGTTCTATCGAATAAATGTGTGGTTGCAGTTAAAAAGTCTAATCTTGTTGATGCGAACCAATCAAAACAGTTCATTAATGAAGTCTTGATCCTTACACAATTCATTCATCGAAATGTAGTAAATCTTTTGGGTTGTTGCTTAGAAGAGGAAGTACCCATACTAGTTTATGAATTCATCTCCAATAACACTTTTTTCCATCATATTCATTAAAGATTAGGTGGAATGAGTTGGTTGTCTTAGGGGAATAGGTTAAGAGTAGCCTCCGTAGCTGTAAGTGCCCTTGGGTACCTACATTCTGAAATTACTATGCCAATCATACAAAGAGATGTTAAGTCCTCCAACATACTATTAGATGAGAACTACTTAGCAAAAATTTCAGATTTTGGTGCATCGAGGTTAGTTCCATTGGATCATGAATAAGTAATTACTCTTATTCAAGGTACCCTTGGTTATTTGGAGCCAGAGTACTTCAACTCAAGCCAACTAACTGAGAAAAGTGATGTATATAGCTCTGGAGTGGTCCTTGAAGAACTTATAACTGAAAAAAAACCCATTGGTATAGATAGAACCACTGTAGAAGAGAATTTAGCTACATATTTTGTTAATTCAATCAAAGAAAACCGCTTATTTGAAATTGTTGAACCCAGACTTTTACGTGAAGCGACACTTGAGAAAGTTTATAACTCATTCTTGGGCTCAACAACAAACATGCAATAAGACTAGAAACTTAGTCTTTGAAGTTGAGGAGTTTGATCTTTATAGTGTCTCATTAATGAATAGTACTAATGAATGGGGATCATATTCCGGCATCACAGATATGGTACTTGAAGAAAATAATCCACGTTAGATTTCTCGGTTTGTTTCTAATGTAGTACTGGACGATGTACTAACTGATTAATGTGTATACCGAACCAAATAGTGCGGAATCCTATTCCAATCAGTGAGAACGCACGCAAAAACAATTATGTATTGAATCTAACGATAAGAATCGATTAGGAATCGATCTACTACGATCTATGAACTCGGAGTATGATCTTAGAGGTCTCTGGACGGCTAGGGTACGTCTGGAGTCGAAGTGTGTTCAATGCTTGCATTTTTCCATGAATTAGGTGGTATTTATCGGTTAGGGTTGCTCAACTGAACCATTAGCATGGTTCAGTCGTGCGATTGAGTCATGCAGTCGATCCGTTCGCACGACATTCGTGCGACTGAGCCAATCTTATGTAACAATCATACGACTCATCCAGTCTCCTAGTTCAGTCGTGCGATTGAGTCATTCGCATGAAGTTGTTCATGTGTATGGTCCATTAGCATGGGACATTCACATGATAACTTCATATTATTAAGTTTGATTGTATTAATTGTCATTAAATTATTTATATTAGTTCAATCAACCAAAAACCTATATAATCAAGTCAATATGAGTTAAACAACTCATTAATGAAATATTAAACATGATAAACACAACCAAACATTTACATTTCATTAAGTACCCAACTATTACAAACATGTAAGACATGAAAGACATATTACATTAAGTTCAAAAACTAGGGACACATGTACCTACAAACTCCCCCTTGGACCTAGTTCCATCTAATGTCTTACTGTCTTCATCACCTCTTCATACTTCTTGTACTTCTCTTCTTTTGTGACTCCTGCGTGTATCTCAAACGCAAAGTAGAGTCGTATAACATTCTAAAACTGTAGAGCTTGTGCAATATCTTGAGAGTCATAGAATAGTGGCCACTTGTATATTGTTTATACATCATCTGCAGACAAGTTTGTGAGTCACATCGGGTCAAATACCCTAATAGTATCCATTTTGACCTCTTTGTTCAAGACTATGACTGCCTCTCCTGTCCTCTAATCATAGTACCACTATTTGAAGTGTGGAGTGAAGTCCTGTGGCATTTCCCGTAGTGGGATCTTAGACATGGTGCGCGGAGGACTCCACTTCAGCACTATTCTTGGTTTTCCAGTTATGGCATCAACCTCAGACCTTCTGATATACCTCGTTGGTTGTTGCGGTTTGAAGTTGACCCATCTGGTGTGGTACTCTCTCTTTAGTGCTGCTTCAAACTAGCCAAACATCTTGCGTGGACCAGCGTATAGCATTTTCAGCTTCGCTAGCTGGTTAAGCTCGAATCCAGGAAGAGTCTTCAGGTCATGTGGGAACCTGAAATACTCGATCCCTTTCTCACGTTTAACAACATAAACATTGAGATCATCAAAATATGCCCATGCTATGATTCTGCCCGACACCTTGTGATGTTTCTTCACTTTGTACAACTTGGTGTAGATAGTCGACTTTGACGTACTGCGTTGGGATCTTATCTCTTTAAAGAACGCAACCCACTCATCCTTTTTGATATTAACTTCAGCATCCAAGGCTTAGGCCTTATTTTCTGTCTTGTCCGACTCTTGTTCCAGTTTATCTAGAGTTTCAAAGGTTTCACTGACTAGATTGTCTCCCAGATTGGAAATGACATTACCCTCATTGTCAGTGTACTCTGGATAATGCTGGTTAGTGACGTCTTCAATCTCGATTTCATCCACATCGTTGAGCTCATGGTCACTTTCCACATGGACTGTTGGAGCATCTTTCATATTCTCGTCGGCATTGAGTTTGAACATTTATGCTATTTGCTCGTCAGTGAGATTGTGAATGATTTCTCCTTTTTAGGAGTGTACATCACTGATCTCCTAACTATACCCTGCAGATCAAGAATCAACGTGAGTTGAGTCTTGATCTGTTGGAGGGGAGCAACATCATATTCATCCCTCTGAAAGTTTGGATCTGCTTGAATTAGACATTCAACACAACAATCATTAGTTAATAATCAAAAATAGAAACATTAACATTAAATATAAACATTCATTACATTAATGTGACAAGGTTCAAATACATATGATTCATATTACAAAAACAACAAAGTATTACTCTTATCCTGGATCATATGCTCTTCTGGTGACAGGGCAGATATGGAGGCACCTTGATCTTGTGCTTTCTTCATCCTCCTCTCACTTGCAGGTGTGGCACCCGCAGCAAATGTGTCATCTTCATGATCATCAACATCATCATCACCAACATCATCACCAA
Source organism: Flaveria bidentis (assembly GCA_018326385.1). NCBI lineage: Eukaryota > Viridiplantae > Streptophyta > Magnoliopsida > Asterales > Asteraceae > Flaveria > Flaveria bidentis. Next base: position 22,390 of record BJCM01100995.1, read on the forward strand.
CATCAGTATCATCCTCAATGTCATCACCATCATCATCATCACTATCATCATCACCATTATCTCCATCTCCTTCCTTGATCTTTAGGGGCTCGTCCTTTGATCCCTTGAGCCGCAACATGATGGTCTTGTTTTTTTTTGTTTTTTTTTCATGATCAAAATGGACGTGCCCATTGATTACAATCATCCATGTTCATGTTTTTCTTTTCTTTTTGAAGTCTTGTTCATCAACTGTTCATAAGCATTTCTTGCAACACATCCGCATTTCTTTGCTAACTCATCCGCATTTATTTGCAAAGCATCCGCATTTGTTTGCAAGGCATCCACATTTGATTTCAATGCATCCGCATTTGACTTCAAAGCATCCATATTTTTGCTTAGAGTACCCGCATTTGTTTATAAGTCAACCGCATTTGGTGAATGATTTTTGAAGGAATAATCCAGTGAATGATTATATTTCTTCAAATCGTACCATATTAGAACAGATCTGTGATTTTTCTTCTTGATTTTTGAGATGAACAAATGTGTTTTTTTATGTTAATCTTGTTCAATTGCATCGAATTTTGAAGGAATAATCATGAGCATG
>BJCM01100999.1:0-12503 GCA_018326385.1 Flaveria bidentis
ATAAGATAGTCTGATTTAATAAAAATAAATAAGAGAGAGAAACATAACAACTAAAAAATTTATTTTTAATAAGTGAGAATTTTGTATGGGTATTCAAATTATTATAATACATTTTTGGAGAGAAAATTGATGTGTCAATGTCTAAAAAAATGACAAGTGGCAAAAACATAGGTTAAGAGAATGACAAGTGACAAAATTTTTTTGTTTTATTAGGTGTTATTATAAATATAGATATATAGATTTATAAAGTATATTTGTTAGTAATTTAACTATTTATAGAATAAATCTCAAGTTCAAACCCTAAATTTTAATATTATATTTCTATTCTTTTAGGCAAGAAACCATACACCATCAACTCGCTAAATGGAGTCTCACCGTCAATCCTGACTGCTCTATAGTCTCCATCACTGCATATTTTTATGTATCTTTTGAACGCTATAAATTTTATGACATTATGTTTGCTAGATAAAAATGGATATCCTCATGGTATCTAAAAATCAACTATATAAAATTTTCAAACATTCAAATTTGAACACTCCTAGTATTACTAGTTTTCTCTAGTTATTGCTATGGGTAGTGTAGTTCTTTTATTTGTACTTTTTTTTTCTTAACTTTAATTTGTACACTTTAGTTGCATGTTTGTTTACACTTAATTATTTGGTAAAAAATCTTAGTCGGAGGTCAATGAGTGTAGGTTCTCTCCTGGGATACAAGAAGTGTTTGTGCCTATCTCATCCTTCTCAAACCTAGTCTATCTATCTTATCCTTATCAAACCACGTCTATGAGATATTACTGTTGATACATATGTCCTTAGTTTATGAGCTTAATGTAAATGTCTTTCATGTCTTACATATATGTAATGAATGGGTTAAATGAAATATAATGTGTGGTTGATGTTTGAAATGTTTAATATTTCATAGTGCTATTATGTGTTGAAATAATGAACTTATTATACAAGTTTGAGGTTGTTGTGCATGGTTCTTAGTCAATAATGATTGAGTAATGTGTTCAACCTAGTCGTATGAGTCTTCATGTGAATGGACCATGTTTATGGACCATATGCATGAATACATCATTCTTATGGACCAGTCGCAAAACTGAACCAGGAGACTGGATCAGTCGCATGATTGAGACATAAGATTGACTCAGTCGCACGACTGAACCTTCAGTCGTGCATATGGATCAATCGCATGATTCAGTCGCACGACTGAACCATGCTAATGGTTCAGTTGTACGATTGAAACCCAATAACCTATAAATACCATTTAATTCGTGGAAAAACGTAAAAATTAAGAGCATACTTCATAATACACGAACCCTAGCCGTCTAGAACGTCCAAGGAAGCCAGTCCAACTTCATAGATCATTCCTAATCGATCTCTATTCATTCATAACGTTTACTTTCAATCTTATATCGATCGGATATTTGTTATCACTGATTGGATCGCCAATCAAATAGGATTTCATACTATTTGATTCGGCATAAACGCAGAATCTGTTAGTATTCAGTACGTACATGGTCCTAACAAGTGGTATCAGAGCTTTGGCTCTTGAATTTTTTTGATTCAATTAGAATTATGTCAAAACTCACATTTTAACTCAAAAGAGTCATCTTTTTGAGTCCAATGGTGTTTTTCGACATTTACATGCATTAAAGTAGAATTTTTTAGTCATACATCAGATTAGGGTTGCTGGGTAAATCGTAATTCGTGTCAAAGTGTTAAAATTCGAAAAATTTCAAACATAACAGCCTTCAGTCGCACGATTAGCTCATTCGTACGATTGAGTCATCTACATTGCCTATTCGTACGATTGAGTCATCCGCATTGGTCATCCGCATGTCCATTCGCACAACTGAGTCATCCGCATTGGTCATCCGCATTGTCCACTCGCACGACTGTGTCATCCGCACGATTGACTCATCCGCATTTGTCCATCCACACGATTGACTCATCCGTATTTGTCCATCCGCATTTGTCCATTTGCACAAGTAAACCAGTTTTGTTCTAAAGTTAAAAGTTTATAGAAATGGAAGATCAATTCACTGCCTTTATTGTCGGAAGGGACTCTCGCATCCAAAACCTTCTGCTTCTGGAAAATGAAATTGGGAATCATAATAAACCACCAAATCTTATAACGCTAGATGATTATCTAAAATGGAAATAGAGATTCAAGATCTATCTAATTGGAGTAGATCCCAATCTTTGGGCATCCATTGAGACTAGTTACACTATGCCAGTCGCTGCTGATGGAGTTAAGCTGACTCTGGGAGGAATGAACGACAGTCAGAAGGTTAAGTACAATGCAGAAAAGAAAGTGTATGCCCTATTGACTCAGTCGATACCGAAAGATATCTTTCATCAGTTCTTTGAGAACAAGCAAGCAAAAAAATTATGGGAAGCATTGGAGAAGAGATATGATGGGAATGCAACGTTAAAGGCTCTGAAGGCTAAGGCTCTCAAAAAAGAGTTTGATAACTTCTATTCGATAGGGAAGGAGAGCTTGGATGACATTATTGACAGGTTCTACCATCTGATGAGTGAGCTGCACACTCATGGTGTAACGTCTATGGAAGATAAAGTGTCATATTTTGCAAACGGTTTGCCAGATAAATGGGATTCGTTTGTGTCTAATCTGAGACAGAATGTTATTCTTGCAAAGTTTGATATAAATGATTTCATAATGAAGTTAAGAGAGGAAGAACTGAGAATGAAGTACAAGTCACAGAAAGGATCCTACGATCAAAATCCTTCACTTTACAACTAATTCCACACTCGAACCAGTTTAGGAGCACCACTGCAAACAACATTTGTGTCCAGTTCCACGGCTCCCTCACAATCCACTGCTTTAGGACTAGAAACGTCTGGGTCATCATCGACTCAATACATAGTGCCTGAAACCAATACTACAAAGTTGAAGACCGAGAATCTCGATAATATAATAGTGGAGGTTGTAAAGGAGCATATGGATCTTCTAGCAATAGTGGTACAATCGTATGATGGTCTAGTTGCTGGGAAGATCGGAAATTGTCATCTTGCAGAGAAGACTACGAGCAGGTTGACGAGAATGAGCTGTAAAGGATGGTTATCATGTGGGCTCTTGCAAGTGCAGTTAGACGAGCCAAAAATTTCGTTAAGAAGATGGGACAGAAATTAGTAGCCACTAAAGACACGACCTTTGGTTTTGACAAAACCAAAGTCACTTGCTTTAATTATGGTGAAAAGGGGCATTTTAAACGTGAATGTGTAAAGCCCAAGAAAACAAGAAATGGAAATCCATTTTCCATCTTCAACCGTCAAGACAAACCCATGAGTGGAGCTATCTCTTCAAGCAAAGAGACACAGGCCTTGACCGCTCAAGGTGATGAAGGGCAAGACTGGACCTTCCGCTTTGTGTCTCTAGGTGAATCAAACATGGTCTGTGTTGAGGGACTGGATGATGGTTCTGCGAGTGAAGGTGAGATCACAATTGAGCAAGTAATGTCAGATTCTGAAAAAAGCTGTGAATGTGGTAGATCACTTGGTTGAGGAAGAGCTCAGAGCAACAAGTTCAGAATCTCCAGCATCAGAAGAGTATAACTTTGCATTGATGGTTGATTCAACTGATTCCTCACAGGTAAGTACTAAAGACCAACTATTTGAAAAACATGCTTGTGATGATTGTGACAAATTTAGAGAAACCATTGATTTGAAATTTGCTAGGTTATTAGACCACAATAATAACTTAGTAAATGATTCACAACTGTGCACTGAAGCTAATCGTATTTTAAAACAAAATGAGTGTTGTACAAAGAAAAAGTAGAACTTTTGGGTAAACAACTAAGGGAAACCAAGGTTGTTGCTTTTAATCAAGCAAATGATATAAAGTTTTATTTAACTTCTTTGGAAGAAACAAAGAAAGAAAAAGCAGTTTTAGAAGTTGAAGTTAATTCATTAAAACAAAAACTGCATAGTTGGACCAGTTCTTCTCACATAGTTCAACACTTAGTGAAAGAACGAAATAATGGGGAAGGGTTGGGTTACATTATAGTTCCACCACCACATGAGATCCTTTTAAATACAAAGTGTAGACCTGTAAATAACAACCCAGTAAAGGATCATGTGGTATCCGCTCCTTTGGTTAGTGATCCTGATTCCACGGGTAAACCGGTGAACTCTATCACAAAACAGGAGTCTATTGTGGAATCAAAAGGAAAGATGCCTGGTGTTAATCTGGATGATAATTTTGAAAAGGTTAAGGTAAATTCAGGTTCACATATGTCTTCTCTGAACCGAAAATGACTAAACTAGTTAATGAAACCCGTGTTACACGTCAAAGTCCAAATAAACTAAAGGTTAAAGATGTTAAAATGTTCAAACAATTAATTTTGTTAAAGAAGCAGAAACATCTAAACGAGAAGTGACTAAACCTAACCAGACTCATGTCGCACCTGTATCACACTCAACCCCACATAAACAGTTTCCTCAACATGTGGAAGGACGATCATGCTACAGTTGTGGAAAAAAAGGACACATTTCTTCAAATTGTCCTTATTATCAGACGCCCAGAAAGAAAATTGAACTTTATGATACAAAACAAAGTTCTTCTAAAAGGAGTTCTATTACTCCACCTTAGATAACTAATGAACCTAATGTTCAAACTCTAAGCCAGTTGTCTGTTTATGACAAACATGCCTTACACAAAACTGGCTTATGGAAAGAGAAGTCAAATAAGTTGTCTGATAATAAGAATAATAAGAAGAACGATATGACCTCATCCTCAAGGGGATAGTGGGTTGAATTTATGATGTGTGATTCCTTTGGGTCACCTAAGCCAGTTAAGGCTTGGGTCCCAAACCTGAACTGATCATTTTCTTTGAATGTGCTAGGTGTCCGCTACAGTGCTATCATAAATACCTGGATTGTTGATAGTGGGGAGTCTAGGCACATGACGGGGAACTTGTCTCTCCTCTTTAACGTCAAACAAATTAAAGGATGACATGTGTCATTTACTGGGAATAAAGAAGGATATATCACTGCTCAGGGCGAAGTGGGAACCAGAAAGTCTAGTTTGATAAGGTCGACTAGTTCTTCTCACATAGTTCAACACTTAGTGAAAGAACGAAATAACGGGGAAGGGTTGGTTTACAAAGTAGTTCCACCACCACATAAGACCCTTTTAAATACAAAATGCAGACCTATAAATAACAACCCAGTAAAGAATCATGTGGTGTCCACTCCTTTGGTTAGTGATCCTGATTCCACGGGTAAACCGATGAACTCTATCACTAAACAGAAGGAGTCTATTGTGGAATCAAAAGGAAAGATGCATACTGTTAATTTGGATGATAAATTTGAAAAGGTTAAGGTAAAGTCAGGTTCACACATGTCTTCTTCTGAACCTAAAATGACTAAACCAGTTAACCAAACCCGTGTTACATGTCAAAGTCCAAATAAACTAAAGGCTAAAGATGTTAAAAATGTTTAAAAATTAATTTTGTTAAAGAAGCAGAAACATCTAAACAAGAAGTGACTAAACCTAACCAGACGTATGTCGCACCTATATCACACTCAACCCCACATAAACAGTTTCCTCAATATGTGGAAGGAAGATCATGCTACAGTTGTGGAATAAGAGGACATATTTCTTCTAATTGTCCTTATTAGCAGACTCCCAGAAAGAAAATAGAACTTTATGATACAAAACAAAGTTCTTCTAAAAGGAGTTCTATTACTCCTCCTAAGAGAACTAATGAACCTAAAGTTCAAACTCTAAGCCAGTCGTCTGTTTATCACAAACAGGCCTTACACAATACTGGCTTATGGAAAGAAAAGTCAAATAAGTTGTCTGATAATGAGAACAATAAGAAGAACGATATGTCCTCATCCTCAAGTGGACAGTGGGTTGAATTTATGATGTGTGATTCCTTTAGGCCACCCAAGCCAGTTAAGGCTTGGGTCCCAAACCTAAACAGATCATTTCCTTTGAATGTGCAGGGTGTCCGCTACAGTGCTATCAAAAATACCTGGATTGTTGATAGTGGGGCATCTAGGCACATGACCGGGAACTTGTCTCTCCTTTTCAGCGTCAAACAAATTAAAGGAGGACATGTATCATTTGTTAGGAATAAAGGAGGATATATCACTGCTCAGGGTGAAGTGGGAAACCAGAAAGTCATGTTTGATATAGTCAACTACGTTCAACAACTACAGAACAACTTGCTCTCTATTTCCCAGATCTGTGATAAATGATTAAAAGTTGTTTTTGACAACAAGAAGTGCTACGTGTTGAAGAAAGACTATGTGATTGAGGAGGATAAGGTTCTCATGTCAGCTTCAAGATATAACGACTTATATGTCTTGGATCTATCAAAAACATCCACAACTGATCACACAGTTCAATGCTTCTTGTCAAAGGCAACAGATAAGGACTCTATTTCCTGGCATAGGAGAATGGGACACATCAATCCTAGAAAGATGAATCACTTGATTCAGAATGATCTAGTAAATGGTGTAAATGTTAAGAACTTCCCGCTTCCAGACTTCTTCATAGCTTGCAAGAAAGGGAAACAAACCAAGAAGGCTCATAAGGCAAAGAAAGTTAACTTTATAGATATTCCTCTCGAGCTTCTACACATGGATCTGTTTGGTCCCGTTAGCACTAAACGTATTGCTGGTGATTTGTACTGCTATGTAGTGACAGATGATTACTCAAGATTCTCTTGGGTGATATTTCTGAAAGCCAAATCAGAAAATTTTGAATCATTCAAACATCTGTTAACTACATTGGAATCACTCTACAAGCTAAAAGTTAGACAAATTCGATCAGACAACGACACAAAGTCCAAGAACCAGTGGATGGAGGCATTCTATAAAGAAAATGGGATTGTACATCAATTTACGTCTGCCTACACACCATATATGAATGCAGTTGATAAGCGAAAGAATCAGAGCTTGATAGAGACAGCAAGAACGATGCTAGCAGACTCGAAACTGCCTATCCAATTTTGGAACGAGGCAGTGGCCAATGCATGCTACACCCTCAACCGGGTCTTGGTGGTAAATGTCATGGTAAAACATATTATGAGTTGCTCCAGCGACGTAAACCTAACCTGGAGTATCTCGAACCATTTGGTGCACCAAGTACGCTACTGAAGAAAACTCAGTCTGGGAAGTTAAGTGAGAAGGTGTAGATACATGTGTACCTAGTTTAGGAGCTTAATGTAAAATGTCTTTCATGTCTTACATATATGTAATTGAATGGCATGAATGAAATGAAATGTGTTGTTGATGCTTATAATGTTTAATATTTCATTGTTTATTGTGTGATTACACATATTAAACAAACTATATAGGTTTGTGGTTGTTTACATAGTTCTTAGTCAATATGGTTGAGAAACGTGTTTAAACTTAATCATGTGAAGTTCTCATGCTAATGGACCATACGCATGAATATTTCATGCTAATGGACCAATCGTATGACTCAACCACGAGACTGAATCAGCCGCACGATAGTGACATAAGATTGACTCAGTCGCACGACTGGACCTTCAGTTGTGCGGATGGATCAACTGCATGCTTCAGTCGCACGACTAAACCATGCTAATGGTTCAGTCATACGAATGGAAAACCCTAACCTATAAATACCACTTAATTTGTGGAAAAACATAACAATTCGAATACCTACGAAAATAATCGTACCCTAGCCATCCAGAGACTCAAGAACACCTGTTCCAAGTTCATAGATCACAGTTGATCGCATTCTAATCATTCATAACGTTTCCTTAATCGTTAGATTGATCTTAACTGTGTTTTCACCGATTGGATCACCAATCAAATAGGATTCCGCACTATTTGAGTTGGAATACGCGCATAATCAGTTAGTACTCCGTACCTAAACGGTCCTAACAAGTGGTATCAGAGCCTTGGCTCTTGATTTGTGTGTGGTTCAATCGATTTTGATATAAAAATCATGTTTTTCACACAAAAACTCAATCTTTTTGTGTCAAACAGTATTTTCAACGTCTCCTGGTCAAAAATTTAACATTTTTCGGCATACGGCAATTAAGGTTCGTGAGAAATTCGTGTTTTTTGCTTCAAAGTGTTCAAAACCTTCGTTTTTTGCAAAAACAGCAGCCTTCAGTCGCACGATTGACTCAATAGCACGAATGAACCCTTTCGCACCTCCCATACACATGATTGAACTCAGTCATCTTGTTCATTCGTATGACTAACCAACTTCATTCGCATAGACTCCAACTGCACTCGCCTTACGCATGACCGAATCCAATCGCACGATTGAATTCATCCGTACACTTCATTCGCACAATTGACTTATTCGCATAAGTTCAATCGCAGGAGTGGTCCATTCGCACAAGTGAAGTATTTGATTTCAAAAGTTTAAAGTTAACGAGATGGAAGAACAATACTCCACATTCACTGCAGGTAGAGACACATGTATCCAGAACCTCTTGCTTCTGGAAAATGAGACTGGGAATCATAATAAACCACTTAAGCTTATAACGTTAGACAATTACCCACAATGGAAACAATGTTTCAAGATCTACCTCAATGGAGTTGATCCCAACCTTTGGGAATTAATTGAAATAGGATATGACATGCCGGTTGGTGCAGATGGGGTAAAACTAACCTTGGGAGGGATGACTGACAACTAGAAGGAGAAATATAATGCAGAAAAGAAGGTTTATGCCCTGTTAACTCAGTCTATTCCAAAGGATATATTCCATCAATTTTCTAAGAATAAACAAGCAAAGAAACTTTGGATAGCCTTGGAAAAACGCTATGACGGAAATGTTTCGTTAAAAGCTCTAAAGGCAAAAGCTTTGAAGAAGGAGTCTGAGAACTTCTCTTCAATGGGTAAAGAAAGTCTGGATGATGTAATCGACAGGTTCTATCATCTCATGAGTGAGCTGCATATTCATGGAGTTACAACATCAATGGAAGACAATGTATCCAGCTTGGCGGATGGCTTAGCAGAGAAGTGGGATTCGTTTGTATCTAATTTGAGACAAAACAATATATTGGGAAAATTAGACATAAACGACTTCATCTTGAAATTGAGAGAGGAGGTACTTATGATGAAATACAAGTCGCAGAAAGGAACATATGACTAAAATCCTTCACTTTACAATGCCTCTTCCACTACAGCCAGTTCAGGAGCACCCCTTCAGACTACATTTGTTTCTAGTTCAACTGCTCCTTCACCAACCATAGCTTTAGGGTCTGACACATCTGGGTCATCAAGTACCTATTATGATGCACCTGAGGCTAATGCTACCAAGTTATAGACCGAGAACCTCGGGAATATCACTGTGGAGGTGGCTAGAGAACATATGGATCTATTGGCAACTGTTGTTCACTCATATGATGGTTTGGTTGTAGGAAAGATTGGTAACTGCCATCAAGCAGATGAAGATTACGAACGAATAGACGAGAACGAGCTTGAAAGAATGGACATAATATGGGCATTGGCAAGTGCTGTGCGGAGAGCTAAAATGTTTGTTAAGAAGACGGGACAAAACCTAATAGCCACTAAAGACACTACTTTTGGTTTCGATAAGTCCAAAGTTACCTGTTTCAACTGTGGAGAGAAGGGGCACTTTAAACGTGAAAGTGTAATGCCCAAGAAGACAGGTAACGGCAACCCGTTGTCGACTTTTAACCGTCAGGACAAACCAATAGGTGGAGCTACCTCGTCTAGTATAGAGACAAAGGCTTGACTGCTCAAGGTGACGAAGGACAAGATTGGAACTTCAAATTTATGTCTCCGGGAGAATCTAACATTGCAAATTTCGAGGTGTTGGATGATGATACTGAAAGTGAAGATGATATCGCAGTCGAACTAGCAATGTTAGAAACTGAAGATACTGCGAAAGTGGTCAAACCCCTGATTGAAGAAGATACCAAAACGACATGTTCAGAATCTCCAGCAGCTGAAGAGTCAACCTCTACACTGATGGCGGATTCAATTGAATCTTCACAGGGTGTTTGTTATAGTGCTATCACAAACACTTGGATTGTGGATAGTGGAGCATCCGGGCACATGACCGGGAACCTGTCACTCTTCTCAAACGTCAAACATATTAAAGGAGGACATGTTTCTTTTGCTGGAAATAAAGGAGGTTACATCATTGCACAGGGAGAAGTGGGAAATCAGAAAGTTAAGTTTGACAAGGTCAACTATGTTCAACAACTACAAAATAATTTACTTTCTGTATCCCAGATTTGTGACAAAGGTTTCAAGGTTGTTTTTGAAAAAAAGAAGTGGTACGTGTTGAAGAAGGAGTACATCATTCCGAAGGATCAAATTTTAATGTTACCTTCAAGGTATAATGACTTATATGTCTTGGATCTATCAAAGGTCTCCACAACCAATCATCAAGTCTAATGCTTCTTGTCAAAGGCAACTGAGAAGGAATCCATCTCTTGGTACAGGAGAATAGGACACATAAATCCAAGGAAGATGAATCATCTTATTCAGAATGATTTGGTCAATGGAGTAAATGTCAAAAATTTTCAACTTCTGGATTTCTGTGTGGCGTGTAAGAAAAGGAAACAAACCAAGAAGTCTCACAAGGCAATGAACATCAACTCTATTGAATTGCCTCTTGAACTTCTACATATGGATCTGTTTGGTCATGTGTGCACCAAGAGCATCACTAGAGATCTGTATTGTTATGTAGTCACCGATGACTATTACAGATTATCTTGGGTAATGTTTCTGAAATCCAAATCAGAAACATTTGATTTGTTCAAACAGCTTGTGACCACATTGGAATCTCTATACAAGTTAAAGGTACGTCAGATTCGCTTAGACAACGGTACAAAATTCAAGAATCAGTGGATGGAGGCATCTGCAAAGAAAAAGGAATTTTACATCAATTCACATAAGCTTTGAATGCATGTTACACTTTGAATCAAGTCAGGACGATGTTAGCAGACTCAAAACTACCAGGACGATGTTAGAATAAGCTTGATAGAGACAGCTAGGACGATGTTAGCAGACTCGAAACTGGCTATCCAATTCTGGAACGAGGCCGTAGCAAATGCATGTTACACTTTGAATAGAGTCTTGGTGGTTAAACGACATGGTAAAGCATGATACGAGTTGCTCCAATGACGTAAACCTAATCTGGAGTATCTTGAACGTTTGGCGCACCATGTACACTGCTGAAGAAACATCAGTCAGGAAAGTTCAGTGAAAAGGCTGAAGATGGTATTTTTCTAGGATATAACATACCGAATAAGAGGGTTTACAACAACTCATTGGGTCAAGTAGATGTGTGGTGTAACGTCGACATTCATGGAATCACCATCCCCTGCAGGAAAAGGACCTGCCTTCCTTTGCGATTATGATGGATTCTTCAAGTCCTTCAATATTACTCTCACTCCTTCTGATGATGAGCTATCAAAAAAGATGATGTATGATGTCTTAAACACACCGCCCCTAGACTTGACAACATCCGGTTCACAGGGTCAATTTTCTAGTTACTCAGGGGGAGCACTGGAGGTAAGTGACTCCTCTTCTGACGATGAAGAAGTGGAAAACATTTTGGTGGATCAGGAGGAATAGGTTCCTACTACTACAAGTACACACGCATCACATGTTAATGCCTCTAACACTTTGGAACCCCATACTCCCACTGCCTCAGATACTGAATCTGCGGTTCACAATCTGGATAATGAGGTAGTTGTACCCACCACTCCTGGGTCTCGACTAAATGTTTATCATCCTCTAGACAATGTTATAGGGGATGTACAATCGGGAGTACAGACAAGAAATCAGCTATACTTAGCTGATTATGCCTCAGTCATGGAAAAAGGATACCTTCACGGCGGTGCTTATCGATGTTTTGTGTCTCAATTTGAGCCAAAATATGTAAGTGATGCCTTAAATGATGGGGCTTGGGTGAGTGCCATGCAAGAAGAACTTCTTCAATTCAAGAAGTTAGGAGTGTGGACTCTGGTGGATAGACCTAAAGGTGCTAAGGTCATTGGCAGTAAATGGGTTTTGAAATGCAAGAGGGATGACCAAGGGGTCATTATTAGAAACAAGGCTCGACTAGTAGTTCAAGGATTTCGACAAGTCGATGGAATTGATTACAACAAAGTGTTTGCACCTGTGGGAAAAATGGAAGCCATCCGTATCTTCCTAGCCTATGCATCGTATATGAAGATTAAAGTCTATCAGCTTGATATGAAGAGTGCATTCCTTAATGGTGAATACTGAGAGACAGTGTATCAACCTGAGGGATTTGAGGGTCCGTATCATCGGGATAGAGTTTACAAGCTAGACAAGGCCCCCAGAGCATGGTATGAGAAACTCTCGACTCATCTTGTGAAACACGGGTTTCGAATAGGAGTGATTGATTGTACATTGTTTATCAAAGAAAAGGATGGTGACTTACTGCTTGTACAGATCTATGTTGATGACATAATCTTCGGGTCCAAAAACAAAGAATTGTGTAAAGAATTTGAAGCAGTAATGAAGGCTGAATTTGAGAT
>BJCM01101001.1:0-17861 GCA_018326385.1 Flaveria bidentis
TATATATATATATATATATATATATATATATATGATGTGTTGTGTGACTTGTTATAAATTTTATGATTATTATTTTTAGTTAATAATACTTATAAATTGTAGTTGAAATTATTTAAAAAGTGTTATAAATGTTAGTTTTATAAAATAATTTAAAGGGGTTATTTTGTTATTACTTTCTAATCAAATATTACCAAAACTAACCCAACCCTAGCCCCCCAAACCCCATTCGGCCGTAACCTTCATCCCAATCCCCTCACATTGCAATATTGATCAAGAATAAGGCTTCACATTCGGATTTGATTGAATTTCAAGTGTTACAAGTTGTTTTCAAGTGTCAATAATCATCTAAGCATATTTAAACGTTAGTTTTGATTGGTTGTTCATAGTTTTTAATGCAGATGAACCCTAATCTAAAAATTGGTGATGAAAACATGAAATTGATGATTGTTAGTTGTTGATATGATGTTAGTAAAGTTGTATGAATGCTAGATTATGTTGATTATGCAAAAGATCCATGGACTAATCATCTAGTTCTTACATTACCATAAGAGGAAACTTTTTGTTCTTGGAATTTTTGATTTGATGATGTTAGATACAATGCTTGGATATTAGTCTAATTGAGTTGTGCAAGAAAATCCATGAATTTGAGGTGTTGATCATGACTTACTAAAAGTAGAAACTTTTGTGAATGACGTTTAGGAATTTGAATGATTTGGTGATGATTAGTATGTTAGAATTAATATTGTGAACTTGATTAGGTGTAAAATTGATTAAATTATGATTGAATTGGATGCTAGATCACTTTTGGGTGTTACTTCCCAAAAGGGAAACTTTATTTTTGTAGAACATTGGATGTGATGAATTGGGCATGCTTGTGATGTTAAGATCATGTTACGATGATTGTTGATAATGTTTGATGTGATAGAATATGTTAATTAAGTTGTATGGATGTTTGGTTGATCATGTAAGGAGTATAGGTTGTGGGGATCATACATGATGATGAATTATGGTTAGTGGTTAGGAGATCATGTTTGGGATTAGATTGATTTTCAATGTGAATATTGGTTGGAATGAACTAAGTGAATGAATGAAATTGTGATTGTCATATACACGTGCGAATCTGAGGCCCTTACTTAGTAGGTTTGGTAGGGTTTAGGATGTGAAGACATGGGTGGCTTCACATGGCATGTAATGCATGATTAGACTTCACATATGGATTATTTGTTGTGACATATTTATATTTGTGTTAAGCATGTTGGTTGTTTGAGATTTGCATGAGTGTATGATGATCTAATATGGTATGTTGACTTAGGTAGAACTTAGGTTGATAATCTAATACGCATGGATAATTTGTATGATACTCTTGTATGTTAAGTTGTCATATATGATTAAACTATATTTCAACTAATATGTCACCAACGGGTCAAACGGGTCAACTAGGTTAACCTAAGATTATTAAGTTTTTTTGTGTACACGTTCTTATGTACTTGTGTGTTCTAGGTAACCTTTGAAGGGTTGTCTTTGCACCTATCACCAGTCTCTTTATTCATAATCTTTATACACCAGGTGAGTTTATGCCCCTCTATTTTATAAACATTCTTCTGGGGGGGGTAGCATACTTGTACTCAAATGCTATTTTATTATTATAAGTTGTGTATGTTTTAACATAGTGTACTTTAAAAGTCCTCACAATTTCGGATCATTAATAATGGTAACTAGAGGGAAATTTACTGGGTCTGACGAGCCCCACCTGTGAGACTCGAGGTCAAACGGGTGCAATATTGTCCTAGATACAAACATTCGTCACGACCTGGTAAGTCATGACGGGGGGCAACAAACACAACATAGTCAGCTTCGATTGCGAAATCACTATTGTTATTACTTATGAATATAAGGTAGCTATCTATTTCAATGCACTTCTTATGTTATGCAAATGTTATTATTTATGATAAACACAAACTCTTGAACTCACCAACCATTGTGTTGACATTTTAGTATGCTATTCTTTGTTCGTTAACTCTGTTTGCCATTAGGAGCACAACACAGGTCCAACATGCATCCTAAGATTTTATGTTAAAGATATAACTCTTGGTTTTCATTTATGAGTTTCAGATATTGGGCTGGCGTGTGTTTTGTCAAATATTATTTACATACTTTAGGTTTGTTTGGTTTTCAAAACACTTCTGCATGGTTTTAACGTTTAAACTTTAGTTGGTTTTATTTTAAATATGTCATATAGTGTCGTTCTGAGTAACTAGTGACTGTGATCCTTGTTCGTTCACACGCCTCGTGGTAAAACTTTGCACGTGGATTTTAAGGTGTGATAGATTGGTATCTGAGCCATTGGTTATAGGGAACTAGGTTGTATACACACTAGTCTATAAACGCGCACACTTAGTTAGTTACTCTTGACTTATCCTTTTACTATATACTCATTGGCATATATATCATGTGCATTGCAGCATGGCATCATCATCCCAGGTTTTGGGAA
This sequence comes from Flaveria bidentis, assembly GCA_018326385.1. Classification (NCBI taxonomy): domain Eukaryota; kingdom Viridiplantae; phylum Streptophyta; class Magnoliopsida; order Asterales; family Asteraceae; genus Flaveria; species Flaveria bidentis. The sequence goes on from BJCM01101001.1 coordinate 2,492, forward strand.
AAAGGCGTGCTTGTTCTAGATCCCCTCCACCTGTACCTCACCGAGTACCTGACTGGCAGCGACATTCTTACCCTCGTGGTGAGATAAAATGGGATCAACCGTTTGTGTTACCTGAGCGTGACCCTCCACGAGATTGGAGTTAGTACCCTACTTGCATAGATCGTATGATACGTAGAGTGTGTGGTCCAGAGCCAACCATAACTAGACCTAGGACAAGGTCTACGACTACTTCTATAACACCTACTCTCCCGTCTCTTGACGTGCCCCTCGAGAGAGTTATGGCGGCATTGACCGCGATAGTTGAGACCGAGTGTCAACGAATTGGAGTGCTTACCGACGAGAACTCCACCATAAAGAATGAAATGCTCCGACTAGGCTTGAACATAGATATACTTGAGGAGCGTTTGTCTGTGTCTATCATTGGATATTTCAAGATGGCCGGTAGGGTGAAAAATCTTCTGAGCGTATGGGCGAGCATGATCTCCATAATGTGGGCATCGAGAGTAGATTAACCGGATTGGAAGCACTGCAAATTGAGGACAAACCTGCACTAGCCGAAGATTCCGATGAAGACCCTGAAGAAGAGCCGGAAGAAGCCCCAGGCGGAGGAGACAACGATGGATCAGACTTGTTGGATTGATTTTCCTTATTCTTATGACTTTGACTGCATAGTGTTTTTCTTAAAGCTGTATGAGAAGGGTTGTTTCCCACACAACTAAAAACTTGAATTTTAACATTGATTTGATATTTTGTGAGCTACTTACAAATTATTTATGACACGTTATTATTTTGTTTTTATATATTGTGGTTATGACTATACATTATTTCTTATTGTTTACCATACTTCAATGAGATTAATATGTTGGATGTTACTCATTATGGTATTTGTGAATGTAAAGTGAAATATGGACGACAAAGGCAGAGGACTTGGCGGTGGACGTGGTGCCGGCAACATGGATATGACCCCAGCTGAATTAGTTGCATTAATAAACCAACACATGCAAGCGGCATTGAAAACTCAGCCCACATAGTTTGGAGGTAAACGGTGACACTAGTCATCATTTACACGAATATTCCGTTAGCTGATTAATTCTTTCGGTTTGATCTGAATACCCTGACACGTTGAATACAAGACCACCTGGATGCACATACAAGGCATTCATGTACTGTAAGCCGCATACCTACAGTAGAGCCAAGGGAGCTGTAGGGCTTGTAAGATGGTTTAAGAAGACTGAGTCAGTCTTTGCCAAATGTAACTGTCCAGTGGCGGACTAGGTGAAATACGCCATATGAACACTAGAAGGTGCAACACTCACGTGGTGGAATGCTCAAGTGCAAATGCTTGGCTAGGCAATGATGAATGCACTGCCATGTGAGGAGTTCAAGACGATGATGATAGAGGAATACTGCCCCCGTGATGAAGTTCAAAAGCTAGAAGCTAAGTTCTGGAAATTGAAGATGGAAGTATCCAACATCGAGGCTTATACTACTAGGTCACATGAGCTAGTTATGCTCTGTCCTGGCATGGTTAACTAGCCAAGATGACGAATTGAGCTCTACTTACGTGGTTTAGTTCTAGAGATTCAGAGTATGGTGACTGCTGCATATCTCCCTACTATTCAGCTAATTATCTAACTAACTCACAAGCTCACTAACCAAGCTGTGGAGCAAGGAAAGTTACCCAAGCGGGGCGCTGTGGCAAGTATGCCCGACAAAAAGTGCAAGTTGGAAAACAACGCTAGCAAGGGATCATCATCTAGTAACCCACCCTAACAACATCAGCCTCAATAGCAGCAACAACACAAATGGTATGATAAAAATCGCAATTGCAACCAATCATCTTCATCATCTCAAGGACCAAGTGGATACGTGGGGAAAATCCAAAGTGCAACCGATGCAACTACCACCACACTGGCAGATATGACAGGTTTTGATGCCAACATTGTGGGAAGGTTGGAGACATGGCAAAGGAATGTCGTGGAGAACTGATGAAGAAGCCACAACAGCCTCAACAACCCCATGAAACACCAAAGGGTTGCTTTGAGTGTGGAAAGGAAGGACATTACAAGAAAAACTGTCCTCGGTTGAGAAGAAATAGGAATGGCAACGTGAATAGTGGCAATAACAACAATGGTGGTAATGGTGACAATAATGGTGGCACCAATGGTGGCCAAAGGGAGAGCCTCTATCATGGGTTCAGGTGAGGCTCTAAACGATCCTACTACTGTTACTGGTAAATTTCTTAGTAATGGTCGTTTTGCTTTTGTACTGTTTGATATTAGAGCCGATAGGAGTTTTATCTCTACTAACTTTTGTAGCCTCTTAAGTGATATGCCTTCTGTATTGGAATGTATGTATGTGGTAGAATTGGCTGATGGTAAGAAAATCTCCGTTACACGCATCTTTAATAATTGCAAGATAGAACTCGCTGGTCATACCTTCGACATTGATCTCATGCATGCTACTCTTGGAAGTTTCGATGTGGTCATAGGCATGGACTGGCTATCTGAGAAGCAAGCATAAGTAATTTTTCGTGAGAAGGTCATTCTCATTTATAAGGGTCCGTTCCCGGGACGCTTACAACTGGCCAATCATCGCACAAAAACATACATATAATTTTAAATTTTGTAAAACATTGCAGCAGAATTTACTTAAACCATTTCATATAAAAAATATAATCGCTTTTGCGAAATAATACAACACTGTTAATAATTACAAAACATCATTTGTTCGCATTACAATGCAAAAACATCATCATTATACAAAATGGATGCAATCCAAAAAAAGACAAGTAGCCGCCCGTGCCATCCTCAGCAACCATTACCTGCCAACTGGAAAATATATAAAAAGTTAGCATTGCTGAGTGAGTTCTAGTTTTATATGACTTTATATTACCTTTCATTTGTTAAAACATTATCTTTACTATTGCACATGGCCACACAATATACGTACATCAAGGTAATAATTATTATCTTCTTTCATCGTTCGTTTCGTACATTTCGCACATTTCGTACTTATCTCACTTTTCGTACATTTATTATTTTTTCACTTCTATCTAGGTCCTGTCGTATGCTTAACCCCCCTCTTAAGTACAAAGCCATATCATCTAGAGTCAAGCGACAAGGACTCCATATCACACATATCGCACGTATCACACGTATGGAGTAGTCATATAGACTAACTCCCCCTGTGTGTGAACCCTTAAGGGTTAGCCAAGATCGCACACTATAAGCACACAATTGAGCTAACAACTTTCAATGAGTTATGAACCTCCTTTCTTTTGCTTGCAATAATTTCATTTGTTCATTCATTATGTTCCACTTTCATTATCTTAAATCTTTCACTTTGTTAAGATAATACTTTACGTTCATTATCATAATCACACCACGTAAAGTCACATCATAATACGTAGTAAGGAACATATGAAAACGTATCATACATAAGCATAACATCATCACACATCATCATACATAACATATACCATCACACAACATCATAAATATCATGCACCATACATTTGCATATATAAACATATACACAACAAGCATAAGTCATCATAAAACATAACTGACCCACCGCGGGGCAGCGGGGGTTCGGGGTGGCAACCCCTGACACTGGGGTCCTAGAGGCAGCAGCCCCTAGTGGGGTCTAAAGGGCAACACCCCTGGCTGGGGTCGCGCTGTACATGTTTTGTTATAAAAAAATCGATCTTCTTGTTAAAACCTCTTAAAATCTTGGTCATTTAAATCATGTATTTAGTATGCATTTCTAGCCCCAAACAAGTTAAAAACCTTTAAATAGGGGATCTAGAACTCATCTGGACTCGATGAGTAACTTCTCAATCAAGCTTTCAAAATAAGGGTCGCTCTACACAACATGCAGATAAGTTAACACTCAACAAAGTTAATTTCTGCCTAATTTTGCTGATAATTTTGCTGCCAGATCATCAGTTTCGCTGCTAGTTTCGCTGGCAGTTTCGCTGCTAGTTTCGCTGGCAGTTTCGCTGCCAGTTTCGCCCAACTTTCGTTGGATAACCATGTCTGTGAAACTACCTGCGAAACTATAGTTTCGCAGGAAGCCTTCATAGTTTCGCTGGACAGCTACATAATTTCGCTGGATTAACCCTTAATTTTATAGAACGGGCTGATAATTACGAACCAACACATTTGACCCAAAAATTCAATCTTTTACATCTAAAACCTTGGTTTATCACCCAATAAACTATATCTAAGCTTCTGACATACTTTCTTACACAAAAAACGTGAGTTTTGGGCGATTCTTTACCACTTTTAAAAATCCCAAGCCCTAGAATCCGGGTTTACATAAAAAAGAACGATTAAATGACGTTTCTTACCTGGATTCTTGCTCTTTCCTCGTTGTTTGGAAGTCCACGAACACCAATCTTCAATCTCTTGATCAACCGAGCCTTAAATCACCACTTTCTCTCAACTCTTTATCTCTACACTCTCTCTCTAGAAATTGGTATTGAGTTGCAAATGAGAGTTGCTCAAGCTGATCCATTTATATATACCAGGCGTTACAAGTCCACCCCTCTTATTTAGGTTTCGTCCTTGAAACCTGTTAGTCGCTGAATAGTTGAGGGTAATGCTGCCTCATCTCCTCCTCAACTTTCCAAGTGGACTCTGATTCCTTCCTGTGCTTCCACTATACACACACCAAGGGAACCATCTTATTCCTTGGCCTCTTCTCTTTTCGATCGATGATTGCCAATGGTTGCTCCACATAATTTAGCCATTCATCCACTTCAATATCCTTCGATGGAACCACCATATCCTTCTCAGCTAGCACTTTCTTAAGTGAGATACATGGAATGTCAGATGAATTCCACTTAGCTCACTGGGAAACTCCAACCTATAGGCCACCTCTCCTACTCGTGCAATGATTTGGAAAGGCCCTATGTTTCTTGGGCTCAACTTGCCTCGCTTCCTAAACCGAATGATGCCCTTCCAAGGTGAGATCTTTAACATAACCCTGTAACCCACCTGGAACTCAATCGGTCTATGTCGTTTATTAGCATGTGGCTTTTTCCTATCTTTAGCTGCCTTCATAAAGGCTTTGATCCTTTCAAACTTCTCAGTCGTAGCCTCGACCACCTCGACGCTCCCTAACTCTTTATGGCCAATATCACCCCAACAAGCGGGTGTTCTATATCTCCTACCGTATAGCATCTCATAAGGAGACATGCCAATGCTAGCATGTTAGCTATTGTTATATGAGAACTAGGCTAACGGTAAGTGGTTATCCCAACTTCCTCCAAAATCAATAACGCATGCCCGAAGCATATCTTCCAGCCTTTGAATTGTCCTTTCTGACTGACCATCTGTCTGGGGATGATAAGCCGTACTGATATGTAACCTCGTCACCATAGCAATGTGAAATCTCTTTGAAAACTTGGATGTAGGGTGTCACGATCCGACATGATAGACACTGGTACACCATGGCGACTTACAATTTCCTTGATGAATAGATCCGCGAGTCTTTCAAAGGAGTATGTCTCACGGATCGGTAAAAAGTGGGCACTCTTCATCAAACGATCAACTATCACCTATATGGCATCATACCCTTTCATGGTACGCCGTAACTTCATAATAAAGTCCATAGTGATATACTCCCACTTCCACTCAGATATGTCCAATGGTTGGATCTTCCCGTATGGCTTCTGATGCTCCGCATTCACTTGCAAGCAAGTAAGACACTTACTCACGTACGCTACTACATCACGCTTCATACCCGACCACCAATAATCTTTCTTCATGTCTTGATACATTTTCGTAGCACTGGGATGAATGGAGTACCGAGTCTTATGAGCCTCATCCATTATCTTCGCACGTAAATCCGCATAACAAGGAATCCACATTCGTTCGAATCAAGTTCTAACACCAAGAGTGTTTTCACCCAAATCTGCAACTAAACCTCTCATCCTTTTAGAGATAAGATAATCTTCCTTCAACGCCTCATCTTGAAACTCCTTAACCTAGTTCATCACATCGGAGGTCATAATCAATAGGTAAGCTTTTACCCGAGTTGGTTCAGGCCTCCCCTTTCGGCTAAGGGCATCCGCCATTATATTGGCTTTGCCCGGATGGTAATGGGTCTCGCAATCATAATCCTTTATGATCTCCAACCATCTACTCAGCCTCATATTAAAGTCTTTCTTCTCAAAGAAATATTTCAAGCTCTTATGGTTAGTGAATATGGTGCATTTTGTCCCATATAGGTAGTGCCTCCAAATCTTTAGTCCAAAGACCACAGCTGCTAGCTCCAAGTCATGAGTAGGATAATTAACCTCATGAACCTCATGAACTTTCAAATATTGGGATGCGTAGGCTATAACCTTTCCTTGTTGCATCAAGACACATCCCAACCCCGAGTAAGGAGCATATGAATAAACCACCAAATCTTTCTTCCATCGAGTAACGACAAGATAAGAGCTTGAGTCAACCTTGCCTTTAACTCCTCAAACGCCTTCTCTTGAGCTTGACCCCATACAAACTTTACATCCTTACGGGTCAACTTAGTCAACGGAGAAGCTATCTTAGAGAAGTCTTGAACGAATCTTCTATAATAGCCCACCAAACTCAAGAAACTACGAATCTCGGATGGCGTGTTTGGTGACTTCCATTGCATCATCACCTCCACCTTTGTCGGGTCCACCAAAATCCCTTTGGGATTCACTACATGACCCAGAAACTGAAATTTGCGCAACTAGAATGCACACTTGGAGAACTTGGCATACAATTTCTCCTTTCTTAATGTCTCCAACACCTCTCGAATGTGACCGCCATGCTTCTCCCCACTCTTCGAATAAATCAAGATATCATCGATAAACACAATCATAGATTTATCCAATATCAGCCGACACACTCGATTCATTAAGTCCATAAAAACAACTGGCGCGTTGGTCAACCAAAATAGATAACGAGAAACTTGTAGTGTCCATATTGCGTGCAAAAAGCTGTTTTAGAAATATCTTGCTCCTTCACCTTCAACTGGTGGTAGCCAGATCGAAGATCTATCCTCGAGAACCAACTGGCACCTTGGAGCTGATCAAATAGGTCATCGATCCTCGGCAATGGATACCGATTCTTCACCGTCAACTTTTTCAGCTCCCGATAGTTAATATTCATCCTCATACTACCGTCCTTATTCTTCAGTAATAAGACTGGAGCACCCCACAGAGAGATACTCGGTCGAATGAAACCCTTATTAAGCAACTCCTGTAGTTACTCCATCAGTTCTTTCATCTCGGTTGGAGCCAACCGATACGATGACTTAGCTATAGGCTGGGCACCGGGTCTCAAGTCGATCTAAAACTCAATCTCACGGTCTGGTGGCACACCTGGTAAATCTTTTGGGAACACATCTAGGAAGTCACACACAACCGATACATCAGACAGTTGTGGTGTTGGCGTATCCACATCCTTCACGTAGGCCAAGTAGGCACTACACCCATACCTCATGCACTTTCCTACCACCGCCATCGAAATCATCTTCAGGATAATCATAACTCGATCATTGTAAATTGTCACCAAACTCCCGTCAGGCGCTGTCAGTCTAACCATCTTCTTGCGACATACAATATTAGCCTCGTAGTCCACCAACCAATCCATTCCTAGGACTACATCAAAACTGCCTAAGGTCATCACGAATGGTCTAACATGAAACTTAGGACCTTCTAATTCAATGTCACAACCTTCTATCATCTCAGAAATCCTTGTAGACTTACCTCTGACAGTTTCTACATCAAAGGGCTCATCAATACTTCCAGTCCTAATAGGCAACTAAGCACAAAAGGCAGCAAAAATGAAACTCCTAGTAGCACCGGAATCAAATAACACAGATGAAAGAGTTTGGTTTACTAGAATCATACCTGACACCATATCGAGGTCCGTCCTAGCCTCCTCCCAAGGCATCGTGAAAGCTTTGGCGCTTGCCTTATGCCCTTCAGTTTCGGTCTTCTTCCCGACCCAGAACTCTCCGCCCTCGGCTTCTTGCAATCCCTGCTCAGGTGGTCGTTTTCTCCGTAGTTGTAACACCTTATAACCCCACAATCTCTCGCCATATGACCAGACTTCCCACACTTGAAGCAGATGTTTAACCCCGATTTGCATTCTCCTGAATTCTCCTTCCCGCATTTATCACATCTCTTCGACCCTGCACCAGATGTGACCACACGCCGGTCACCCACCTTCGCCACCTTATTGTTTAGAATGGCTCCGCCACGTCCAAACCGTTTCTGATTCCATTTTCGGTCACCACCACCCTTCTTGCTCACCTCAACCACAACCACCTCTCGCTCATCATATAGTCTTCCCGCTAGACTAACCACCGACCTAAACGTTCTCGGCCGAGCGGCGATCATATGCCTGCGAATATCCACTGGCAAGCCCTGAATATACCTCTTGATCTTTCGCGACAGAGGTGTCACCTGATACGACCCATTAGTTCCATCTCATTGAATTTGGTGGTGTACTGCAGATGTGTCATGGTTCCCGCCTCCAGCTGCAGGAACTCTCTCAACCTTATCCAACTCCCTATGAGGACAGAACTCCTCAATCACCAACTTATTCAACTCTGCCCACCTCATCCTCCCGATAGCCCTTATACCCTCAGCTTGGAAAATATTGCCCCACCAACATAAGGTCGAGTCCACAAAGGAGTGGGAGGAGAACTTCACCTTCTGATCCTCCTGGCACTCATTGATATCGAGCATAACTTCCATCTCTCGCACCCACAGATGGGCAACAGCAGCAGTGCCATTGCCATCGAATGTTGGGGGCTTGCATCTCTGAAATGCCCCATATTTATAGCCTTGTGCTGCCTCAGGCACAGGCTCTTCTTCATCCTCCTCATCAGTCGACACAACCGTCTCAGTCTCCGGTTGCTCCCTCCCTCCCGAGGACCTGTTCCTCTCCTTCCTTTCTCGTTCTCTTACAGCCTTTTTTACTTCAGTCACCACAAACGGTAAGATTGTCTTCATGACATGGTGAACCTCCTCTACATTAGCCTCCTTCACTGAGGCTCTGAAGTTAGCACTCTCATCTCCGCCCTCTGGGTGAGGGGTCTCGGGCTCTTCATGAGCCACCTCTTCAGCCCTAGGTCTTCCTCTCGTGACCTATGGTCCAACACCACGTCCACCATGACCTCCACCTCGAGAAGCCTTAGAAGATCTACCTCCAGCCGTCCTCCAACACGCTATAAAATTCAAACACTAACACGATCATTCAGGGTAATAGCTCAGTTTATATCAAGTGTAGTAAGTCACTAATTACAGTGGCCAGTTATGATTAGTCACTTACTTTACTCTTCATAACCCAAGCATTTCCTATCCTAACTACATCATTATCTAAATGTATTAAAGGCACATAAACCACATAACATGCGCACATAATACCGGTTAACATTGAGAAAATACCTGATGGCACGCAACTACTCGGACTGGCATCCCTTCCCTTTGTCCCATTTTCAGTTTAAGTGTAGGTTTCTTTTGAAAATACAGGATCAGTTTTTATACTCAACGCAAGTATTTTACTCACAAACACTCAAGAAGCAGAGTACTTCTAAGAGTTGATTATAATATACTAAGTGACGCAAAGAAAACACAAGAGAATAATTTCCAAGATACTTGTATATATTATTTCTCAACTCAAAATTTACAAGACTCTATTAAGCTTACTACAAGATTTACAATGAGAAACTATATATACTACTACCTACAACTGGATATACTTTGATACCAGCTGGAAACCTTAATCTAAAGCTAATACTACAAAGCTAAAGTTAAGGTATCTTAGATAAAATATTATCTATGATACGGTAGTCATGACATGTCCATGACTTACCTTTTTTCACCAACTAAAGTTGGCAACTATATAAACTGATAAACTGTGAACAATGGAATAAATTATGGTCAAGTACAAGGCCGTGGGAAAGTGCCATGCAGCATCTCAGAGATTTTTAGCGCAGTGTCAGAGACACCATACTTATGTCCACTGGTTCATAGTAAGTACTTCCGAAGGTTATTTGGCTTCGGAAGAACTTGTTCTTCCGAAGCCACTTATACTTCGGAAGTAGCTACTTCTTCCAAGGCTTCCTTTGGACTTCATACTTCGGAAGTTGTAGCCTTCATTTCTTCCAAGTGTTGAACTCTTTAGAAGAGTAAAGACTTTGTCTTGGGAAGCTGAGGGTTATCTTTGGAAGTTCCTTTGAGCTTTGCTTCTGAAGTTCAGCATGTATATTCAGAAGTGCTGAACTTGTCTTCGGAAGAGCTTTGTTAGTTGTACTCAAAATCTTCTAAGTGTTTAGTTTTGGTTGCACCAACCTTTATGATCCAACAAACTCCCCCTAGGCTGATGCTACCAAAACCTCACTTGTTCATGCTTCTCAAAACTTTCAGCACCAGGGAAAGCAGATACTTATTTGTTTCTTTGTTATTCCCAGAAGTGGTGCTGAGAAGTTTGTACAAATCATTCGTGGATAAGAGATCCAATCTGTCACTTTGAATGATATGCACCCTCAGTTGGGTTCTTCTGAAGAGAGTTAGTTGACAGGAGCTATAGTCATACTCCCATCTAACTATTTGTTCCAATTCAGGGCCTTCCACCGTCTATAGAAAGGCCTTGCATTTTATGGTTGACTTTTCCTTGTCTTCCTTCTCTCTCAGCTTCAACTCCTTTTCAATCTTAGCTTTTGCAGTTAGCTCAGCAAGATGAAGGCTGTTTAATTGAATTCTGACGTGAGCAGCTGTTTCAGAGTTGCAGGGATTGGAGAATGGTTTCTCTACTAGCTCAGCAATATCAAATCTGCTAGAGTGTAGCAGAGAAGAGGCATTCAGCCTGTTTCACTCTCCATTCTCTCTTTCCACAAAAAAGTTGTGAGATGCTTCATCGAACCTCCACTGGATAATTTTCTTTCTAGGCACAAGAGGTTGAATAAGAATTTTGTCCCCTTTATTTGTATCTAATAGAGTCACCAACTTCCTTCTCAGCTTCTTCTCTTCATTATTTAAGGAATCAGAGTTGAGACCAAGAAGTCTAGCAGCATGGTCCAGTGTTCTTCTAGGGAGATCATGGAATTGCTCTCTTGTAAGGGAACTTGAGGAGTTGTCAATGTAGGTCAAGTTGACAGACTCCTCCTCACAGGATATATTGCTTAGGGATGTGTAGTTGATGAGCTTCCTCTTGATCTCCTTAAACTCTTCTAAGGAAAGAGGTTTCAATGAATGAGAGAATGACTTGGGAGGTTGTTTGGTTGATGAGGATTGGGTTCTTGGTAGGGTTTTGGGTTTGAGAAAGGGCAGTTTAGGTGGTTGTTTGGATTGAGTGGGTGAGGAAGAGGGTAAGGTTGATGTTGTGGGTTCATGGGTGAAATGCTCAGCGGTTGGTTCAGTTTTGATAGGGAAATGGAAAGGGATAGGCTTAGAGGTTAGGTGTTGAGGCTGTTGTAATGAGGTAGGTGTGAAAGTCATCCCATGTACTCTTCTGTACATCTCTTTCCTACTTCCTGAGCATATGTCAGCTTTGATCTCATTGACAATACGCTGCAGGATCTTCAAGGACATGGGTCCAACTTGCCGCCTTGAGAAGCCATGGGCCCCGAGATAGTCTTTCATCCAGGCTTTGTCCCCATACTTCTTTAAGGCTGCAAGTTCAGCATCTTCCTCCTTCTTCTTTCTCTCTTTCTTCTTTCTCTCCTTTATCTTTGTAGATACATGATGTTCCTAGTTTATGTGCTTAAATGTAAAAGTCTTTCATGTCTTACATGTGTGTAAGGAAATGATTAAATGAAATATGATGTGTGTTTGATGTTTATTCATGTTTGATTATTTCATATTATTATTGTGTTAACTATAATTCTTATGTATGAACTTATTATATAGGTTTGAGTTTGTTGTGCATGGTTCTTAGTCAATAATGACTAAGTAATGTGTACAACCTAGTCGGGTGAGTATTCATGCTAATGGACCATACTTATGGACCATTCACATGAATATATCATGCTTATGGACCAGTCGCACGACTGAACCAGAAGACTGGATCAGTCGTATGATTGAGACATAAGATTGACTCAGTCGCATGACTGAACCTTCAGTCATGCGTATGACTTAATCACATGATTCAGTCGCACGACTGAACCATGCTAATGGTTTAGTCGTACGAATAGAAACTACAAACCTACAAATACCACTTAATTCATGGAAAAACAGAATACTTGAAAACTTTTGGAGGAGACTTCGAATATTCATAAACCCTAGCCGTCCAGAACGTCCAAAACAGCCAATCCAATTTCAAAGTTCGTTCTTGATCGATTCCTACTGATTCTTAATGTTTAGTTCATTCTTATATTGATTGGTTTAACGTTCTCACTGATTGGATCACCAATCAAATAGGATTCCACACTATTTGATCTGGTCTCATTCAGAATCTGTTATTATTCCATACGTACACGGTTCTGACAATCTTCTCCCTGGAAGCCCTCTTTCTTTCCTTCTCCATTTGATCTTGTTCTTTATTCACCAGCCATAGGATTGTATCATTGTTATGTGGAGCAAGTTCCTCAAGAGAGAATCCTCTTGAGTTCAGAAAGGCTATTCTTTCACTACTTAGCCTTTGATCCGCTTCCTCCTTCTTCTTCAAGTTTTCTTCTTCCAAGGCCAACCTTGCTTCTTCTTCTTCTTCCTTTCCAGATCCCATATTAATAATTCTGTCAATAATCTCCACTCTTTTCTTATTGTTGTCTGCTTCGTGGTTGACTATGGCTATTTTACTACTGGCAGCCAGTAGTTTCCCAGAAGGTAGTCTCCTTTTTCTTTTTAGTTTCTCCAACCTTTCCTCCTCTAGTAGTTCTTCTGCAGTTAGCTTCCTCTTTCCTTTGAAATCTTCGGAAGCTTTAGACCTTGGAGGTTCTTGTGTAGAGGATTCAGGTTGTTCAGTGGTTATTGGAGCTTGAGGTGATGATGGTGATTGAGATATGGGTAACTTGAGAAAGTCCTACTTTTCACCTTAGATGCTAGTTCCAGGATTGCATCTATGATGATTAGATCATGGGACAAGGAGAAGAGTCCTTCTGCAACTTCTTCTCTGCTTTGGAAGATTGAAATTATTCTTCCGCAGCTTTGACTTCTGCTTCGGAAGTCTGTGGTACTACACTCTCTGTCCCAACTATCTTCATTGCTGGGACATCAGTTTCCATTTCCCCATCAAAATTAATCTCAGGTTCCATGTAGACCTTAGGTTGATCAACTTCCTTAAAAGTGGTAGAGGGTGTATTCAACCTCTGAAGCTCTTCAGCTCCAAAGTAAGCCACATAGATATCTAGACCTGGTTGCCACATAGAAGATCCCATGATAAACAAGGTTAGAACATGTTTAGATCTTTTAGCATCCTAGGGTCCAGTTGGAGGGTGACTGGAGGAGGCTCAGGGAAGACATCTGATGATTGGGAGGGATATCTTGAAGATTGCTTTGAGATAACAAAACTCTTGGACACCATGGGAGTTTGTCTTTGAACATTTTCCTCCTTTTTGGTAGCATCATCTTGAGAGCTAGATGAGCTAGAGGAAGAATTCAGGGAGACCTGAATTGGTACATGCCAAACAAACCTCTCAATCTATTTTTTAGCTAGTTGAGCCCTGAGATTTTCAATCTCAAGTTGCTGAGTGGCGGACCTACTTTCTAAAGTCTTAACCTTGAATTCAAGGTTTGAGACTTTAGTGAGTAGGTCTTGAATGGTGAGTTCCAGACTTCCCTCATCCTCTTGAGAAGAATCACGGGGAGATAAGGTAACATACCTTGTATGTTCATCCTCACCACTAGAAGTGGTTTCTTGGTGCCTTGGTTTCCCATGCATAGTGATGCCTCTTTCAGAGTCATCAAAATGCTTGGTTGCCATAGATTTAGTTTGATCAAAGTTACCACTATCCTAAGGGCCCATTGAGGCACATGTATTAGTGGCAGCTGAATCTACATGAGTACCCTCCACTCCAGTGGGACTCACCTCAGTTTGGATATGCTGATGGGGGATAGAGATTAGAGGTCTTTTGGGCTCAGTTGATCCTTTAATGGGTGTTGAGGATCAACTTCATTGCCGTGAAGAGACATGAACTCTTCATCACTTCTGGTTAAAAGGTCAATGAAGGACATGGCATTTATTCCTAATGACCTAGGACTTTGATCAATGTGTAATGGCATTGAGCCTTTGGTGGGGCTGTTCCTTTTTGGTTGCTCAGGAAAGTATAAAGACTCATCCTGAGGGCTTTTGGTTTGGGCTTCGGGCTTATAGGATTGGGACTGAGGAGACTCAATGCCCATATAAAGGTCAAGAATGAAGGATGGTGGGACCATAGGCTAAGTGGGAGCCCATGTTTCCACTCTAGCCTTTTTGGGTAGAACAGGGGGAACTTGTTCAATCAGAGGAGATTGAACAAAGGTTCATTTGGGACGTCTCTGGTAGGTAAGATGGATAGGAGGAGAAGATAAATTTGGTAATCTTAGAGTGGTTGCTAGTGTGGGTTCAGCACCTGTGGGGTTAACATGGATGTCACCAGGAGCCATTGGCTCAATCATACCTGGAAGAAGTGCAGTGTATCTTCCAGTGAAATTGGTGGACACTCTCTTCAAAACTTTGAAGATGGTTGGCCTCATGTGAGGGACATTCAAAGCAACTGCATAGACAAGCTGACTTTGGTCCAGCTCACAATTGATGATGTGCTGAAGGAACCTGGGATACATGAAGAATGTGTCCCTCTAGAGGTTCCCCATCAGATTTGTTAGCCACAAATGCTCGACCTAATAACCCTAACTTGATTTAGGGTTTTGATACGACCGTTGGCCCGAAACTCCTCCATTTGGTTAAGATACACAATGGGGTTTACGGTCAAGGTAGTATAATAGGTAGATTGGGTGAGAAATGAGATGATTTCAGAGAAGTTAGCATCCCTGGATGAATCCAGAAGTGCGACTTGGTTGTGCTGAGGGTTTAGTGCCATTGTGAGAAAGAACAGAGGAAAACAAGTTTGATGATGGAGAAGGTTGAAGTGGAAAGTGCATTGGGTAGTTGATGCAATGCAGATAGTATATATTTTGATACAGTTTTTTCTCACAGATTCAGTTTGAATTGGTTATTATAAATACTAAACCATATACATAAAAGGCAAGTGTACATGTCATGTGGTAATATAGTGTTGGTAAGAACTGAGTATCAATTCGTGGACACACCTAGCCTACTTAACAAACTTGATGATTGACTATCAGATTTCATTTTTGTTAAAGAAAATAATAAGTTGCATTGGAAAGATTTTTAGGTTTTAGAAACAATAATAAAAATTAAGTAAACTGAGATTGAAGCGTTTG
>BJCM01101040.1:0-10158 GCA_018326385.1 Flaveria bidentis
TGATTATATTATTATTATTATTATTATTATTATTATTATTATTATTATTATTATTATTATTATTATTATTATTATTATTATTATTATTAGAGTTAATCTCGGTATTGTCTCCACTTGAGTACCAACGTTTATTTTGTCTCTATTATTGGCCTAAGTTTTGCAAATCGTTTCTATTTCGTCCTTTTGACTAACGGTGTTAACATTTTCTGTTAAGTGGGTGTTAAAAAGACCAAAATACCCCTCCACCTCCTTCACTTCCAAAACTAGCTAGACCCCACCACCTTCACCAAATCACCATCATTCCCCTCAATGGCGACGAAGGAGGCAGCAAAATTCAAAAACTTCGACCTAATTTCAATCCCACAACCACCGGACTACCACCCAACAACCATCGTGTCGTTGTCGCACGTCGGCCTCCACTTCTGGCAGTTCATGATCACCAGCTCCATCATCAGCATGGTGGAACACATGGCGATGTTCAAAATCGACACAATCAAGACTCGTATGCAAGTATTAGGCTCATGCCCCATCAAATCAGTGAGTCTCCGGCAAGCGGTTCACTCGATTCTCAAGTTCGACGGTCTGACTGGGCTCTACCGCGGGATCAGAGCCATGGGGCTCGGCGCCGGTCTGACTCACGCGGCGTATTTCACGGTTTACGAGATATGTAAGGAGAATTTTTCGCAGCGGAACCCTAACAACCCCGCCACCCACACGGCGGCGAGGGTGGTGACGACGGTGGCGAGTGACGCGATGTTTACGCCGATGGATATGGTGAAGAAAAGGCTGGAGATGGGGAGTGGGAGTCCGTAAAAAGGTTTGGTGGATTGTGTTAGGGTTGTGTTAAGGGAGGAAGGGTTGGTGGAGGAGGCGGTAGCGGTAGCGGTGGAGCCGGAGAGGAGAGGAGGGAGGTGGTGGGGTCCTGTTGGTTTGGAAGTGAAGGAGGTGGAGGGGTATTTTGGTCTTTTTAACACCCACTTAACAGAAAATGTTAACACCGTTAGTTAAAAGGAAGAAAATAAACACAATTCGTATAACTCAGGCCAATAATGGAGACAAAATAAACTTTGATACTCAAGTGGAGACAATTTGCAAAACCTAGGGACGAAAATCAAAATTAAATCTTATTTTATTATTATTATTATCATTGTTATTATTTTTGTTATTATTTTTGTTATTATTATTATTATTATTATTATTATTATTATTATCATTATTATTATCATTATTATTATCATAATTATTATCATAATTATTATTATTATTATTATTATTATTATTATTATAACTATCTAAATATTTGGTAACTAGTATTTAGGTAATAATATAATAATTTGTTTAAATTCTAAAAATATAAATGAAAAATATAAATATAATGTTAATTTAAACTATTATAAATAAAGTAATACTTAATATAGTAACTTTAATCATATGCATTAACTCATGTATTAACTATAAAAAAGTTTAGGAACATTTGAATAAAGAACTTGTATTTTATGCTTAAGTAGTTGTTCTATACATCTTAGAAAAATAAAAATTTATCGATTTACATATGAGTTTTGTATTATATATTAGTAGAGATGTTTCACGTGCAAAGACTCCCAAACATTTGTAAGTCTATGTAATCTTATACTCTTATCCTCTCAGTTGATCTCTTCCTCCCCACAAAAGAGTAAGAAATAGTGAGAATGCTCACCGGAAAAACACTTGTAATATTATCATGCCATATTTTCATGTACCTAACTAACTTTCTGATCAAAGCCCAACCTGAGTACCCTTTCTCTATCTGTCAAAACGATACTACTTACACCCCAAATAGCTCTTACAGTAGAAATCTCGATGCAGCTTTATCTTTTCTACGCGGTACAAACTCGGGCTATGGTTACTTTAACGCGTCAATGGGTCAAGGAGTTGATAAAGCCAATGTAATCTGCCTTTGCCGTGGCGACGTGGAGCTAAACATGTGTCAAAGCTGTTTGAGGGAATCTATTTATCGGTTACGACATGAATGTCCTAACCAAAGTGAAGCTGTCATATATTATGAATTTTGTTTATTGAAGTACTCTAATGCCAATATACTTAGTAATAATGATATGCCTAGAGATATTTACAAAACAGACAACTTTGATAGCTTCTCTGATAAGAAGGAAGCCAATTATATTATTCATCCGTTTATGAACAAGTTGCAAAGGGAAGCAGCTGCTGGGACTTCATGGCTGAAGTTTGCTATGGAGAACACAACGGGGCCCTATAACACAACGCTATATGGGCTCACGCAGTGTATTCCAACGCTATCGGAGCTGCAGTGCAACGAGTGTTTGGAGTATGCAATTGATCAAATGTCATCGTGTTGTGACGGGCATGTTGGTGTGGTAGTTCTAATGGCACGTTGTAATGTTAGGTATGAGACTTATGAATTTAACATCAACCCAGCAAATCTCCCACCACCGGCACAACCATCAACGCAACTATCTCCTAGTGTTGCATCGACTCCAGGTGTGTTATAATGTTTTATAGGATTGTTACTCGACAAACAAATATACCCAATTAATTATCACTTGAACTCAAAAGACATTTATTTTAATGGTTAAATGATTCGTGTTATAAATAAAATTATTGTTTAAAACTTGCAAGTTGCTATGCATTTAATATTTTATAAAGTTTAGGAATATTGCACTTACAAGAAAAAGTAATATCTCACTCAAAAAGGGTTGGTTTGTATTTAATTTTACAAAATTTGATTTAATAGGATTACTTATATGTGTCAAACTTATAAAGAAATTACTTACTAAAATTCTTAAAAGAAAAACCTTGTAAAAGGGTTGTAAAATATCTTCATCTATGTGATTAAGACAGTGACTTCAACATTCCACCTTTCATTTTATAGAAAGAGGAAATATTTAATTATTTATTTTTATTCAATTCAGTTTTCTCTCTTACCGATTTACACAAAAATAATAAAAATACATTTACGATCATTAAAATTTTTGTCGCAAATTAGTATTTAATAGTTTTTAATATATTATACTAGTGTTAGTAATATGTGCATTACACTTTTTAAAAAAATAAAATATTAAATATAATACAATTTAATAATCCTACAAGAGATTATAAGATAAAATATGATTAAAATTACATATAAGTAAACATGTATAAAGTAATAAAATAATAATATCAACTCCTTAGACTTTTTTGTTTGAAAAAAACTAAATATTTTGTTTCAAAACAAATCATCTTACATTATTATAACACTCAGTTTTATTACTTTTTATTTATACATATTTTACGTTTTAAAAGCATCAATTTTCAAATATTTCGTATATTTAAAAAACTTTGTTGAATTTATAAATATTCCTTATTTTATAAAAGTTTGTTATAAATAACATTAATAAAAAGAACTTTTTTTTAGTTTATTAAAAAGTTTTTTAGTCTATGAAGAAATTAAATAATATTAAAAGTAGTTATAATAACTATTAAATAGAACAGAGAAGTAGAAAAGTTTTGATGAAAAAATTTTTTTTTAATGCTATCACATGTTCCTCTCGGTTACTTTTTTATTAATTATATATAAAAATACATATAAAGATAAAAATTACTAATTAATTCCTGAATGTCTTGACCACTTTTTCAAATAAGCTGCAAAATCTATGATTTCTGAATGGTTCATACATACCAATACAAGCTGATGATATCACATCCAAATTTGGGAATGGTAGCAAATATTGCCAGAACTTCAAAACTGATTCGTTGACTGTTAAAATTGCACAATAACGCACAATATCCGATTATTTTTATTGTCATCGTATTTGAGTTATCTTAAGCTATTCTTTAATCTAATTTTATATTTTTCAAATAAATTTCGTTATTCATTCCTAATTTTTGCAGGGAAAAAAAGTAGCCGAACTCGAACCTTAATGTTGATAATCATTCCAACTGTCAGTGTAATCGTCATTGTTTCCATTTGCATTTTCTTTGCATTGAGGAGGAAGAAAACTCTGGTCAAAAAAGGTAAGTTTAAATTTTAGTCAATAGATTAATTCATGTTTAGTTGTATCAAGTTCCCAACTTATTCTATTATTTTTGTTATCTCTTTCTGTTTCTTTAAAATGATCGGATATATATAACATTATTTGGATTAACAATGGAGGCCCTCACGTTATGATGCTAGATAAATATATGTAACATAGTCTAATACACTCGTAAACAATGTTTTCAGAACCGGATCGGATGTCAAACCGTACGTCTTAATGGTTTGGTGATCGGACCGGTTGAACTGGATTTAACTATATTTTAATTATATTTATATATATAGTTAAATATAAGAGATTTATATATGATTTATATATATATTTTATAGTTATATATAAAACTTAACTATATTTGTATATCTAACACACTAATTTATGGTTTACACCCCGTTTTTACCCATTAAAATCAAAACAAATAAATTCAAAAACCGGTCTGAATTGGTCCGGTTTCCCGGTCCGATCACCGATTCGGGAAGAACCGGCCGGTTCGACCCCTCAAAAACAATTCGTAGTGAACCGGACCGATCCCCGGTTGAACCGGCCGGTCCGATCCGGTCGCGAAAACAATGCATGTAAACTAAGGTTTAGGTGCCACCAAGGTTTGACCATAGATAGAAGTCTAGAAGAACCTAGGAGTAGGTAATGGTTTGGTGAAGACATCTGCAATCTTATGTAGAAATGAAGTGAACACAATGGTCTCCTGTATATGGAAAACTTTCTCACGGACATAGTGGAAACTAGAAATCAAATTTGAGGAGTACTTACTATATACACCACAACCGGTAAGGATCCATACTAAACAATATCATCAGATAGAAATAGATAAACTTTGTATTTACAATTCAAAATTATTTAAATTGTTGTAGTTACTCTATTCCTAGTTATTATCTAATTAAGATTAGCTAAATAGTTCAATAGTTTATTATAAAGTCTTTTTGTTGTAATCATATATTTTGTGCTAGAGAGGTTCATCAAATTGTTGCATCTATTGGGAGACTTATAACTTTTAAAGAAAGGATCAAGTTTAAGAAAGGAAGCATAGTGGACTGTCACAAGAAACTCCATTTCACACGTCACAATAACAACTCTCTTAGTCGTGAATAACCATTTAGAAACCAAGGGCGAGGAAAAATCGATTATAATGAGATTGCTAGTGTGATGGGAAGTACATATAATCTAAAAAGAATAAGAATACCTCAAAGAAAAACATTCAAGAACAATTATTATAATTATAATAAAAGGAAGAAGACTACAAGAGACTTGTTACAATTGTAATAAGTTTTGACATTATGAATCAAACTATCCATAAAAGGAATCAACACATCAAGATTCATACTTAATACAAGAAGAAGAGGAACTAACACTTTTAATGGTATTTACCCGTAGTAATCTATAGATCATTGGGGAATTTTCCTTATTGCAAAGGAAGTTGAACCTAGCAAGTATATGATCATGTACATTTAAGAGTCTATGGCACGCAAACACATTTTAGATTATAGATGAAAAGGTAACCGGACATGTTTGCTTTAGAGATAGGTCGTATGTAGGGATCAGAGGCAAAGGCTCAACATTATTGAAATGCAAGAATAAAAGGCAACAAATAATATCTCGTGTTTATTACATTTCAAGTCTGAGGAGTGATAATTTAAGTCTAGGACAACAAACCATTAAATATAGGTAAAGTTGTAATGGAACGTTACCTCCTCTTGTTGCATTATTAGAATCAGAAACTCCTTGTGAGGTTTACGTTAAACAGACTTTACAATATCAACTTAAAGGTTAGTATACCATTTGCCTCCTAGGAAACTTAGATGACCAAGCATGGTTGTGGCATGATCAGTTAGATCACATGAACATTGATGTAATCCAAACTATGACCTAGAATAGTTTGGTTCAAGGATTTTTCTAGATAAACCATGTAAGTCAAGTTTATGATGCATGTTTCTTATGGATTTATAATAGTGCTCCCTTACCAAATCAATCCAAGTACTAGTCATATAAGCCTTTAGACTTACTTTATGGAGATCTATGTGGTTCTATATCTCCACCAATATATTTAGAAGAGATACATACAATAAGCTAATGTACATGATGCATGTGGCTATATTCCTAACTCTAAAGATGATATGGAACCACTTTAAAGATAAAACTTTGGATCCACTTTAAAGATGCTAAGTCGCATTTAATGAATTCTACTAATATTAAAAGGACAATGAAATGCAAGACACCTCATAAAACTCTATTCACCAAAGCAAAATAGAGTGGTTAAACGAAGAAACAAAACAATGCTATCTATTTACACATAACATGTTAAAAGTAATGAAGATACCTCAAAAATTGTAGGAAAAGGTAGTAAGGCATGCTATCAATATTTTAAACAGTCCAACTTAAGCTCTAACTGACAATACTCTCTACGAATATTTATAGGGTAGAAAGCCTAAACTAGATCATTTGAGAATATTTAGTTACATAGCTTATTCCAATGTACCGTCACCTCATCTAACGAAGTTAGATCACCATGCATCTTGACGTTAAACCACATGTCTGTATAAAACATTGATGTAAATGATCTAAGAGGAAGAACCCTGATAGATTATCCAAGTGTAGTTGTTTTAATCCCTGGTCTTTCTTTGATTCAATAAAAATCTAGGGCAATACTCCTTTGATAAGTTTTAACAAATATATTATAGATAGGATGGTGGGTTATGCTTTTTATCCAAAATTAAAATTTTGTTTTTGTTTCTTTTTTATTTTTTATTGAATGTATTTTAATTATTTAATAGTTATTGAGATGTTAAATTATTGGTTATAAGTTCCTACTAGTTATAGATCAATGCATTATCGAATAAAGAAATACATATATCTTCCTCATTATGTTTCTTATTTTTGTTCTTGAATTAGATAATACAATGGACATAAGCACCATCGAATCACTACAATTTGACTTTGAAACGTTGAAAGAGGCTACAAATGACTTTTCTGATAATAATAAGCTTGGAGAAGGTGGATTTGGGTCTGTTTACAAGGTAATAAAGAAAGTATAATTATTTTTTGGACTACTTTATTATTATATATGAACACCTTGTATTAATAAAAAATTGAAACAATAGGGTAATCTTCAAAATGGACAAGAAATTGCAGTGAAAAGGTTGTCAAAGGATTCTGGACAAGGTGAAATTGAATTCAAGAACGAGGTCATGCTAGTTGCAAAGCTACAACATCGTAATTTGGTTAGGTTCCTTGGCTTTAGCTTTGAAGGAACTGAAAGGCTTCTCATATACGAGTTCATTCCAAATGCAAGCCTTGATCATATTATATTTGGTAATATTATTCTAGATGCGAGTGCCTTAGTACACCACATACATACAACACACCATACATGTCATGCATACTTAGAATCATATGTCATAGTGGTGTATATAGTAACTGCTATCATCTACTATAATTTTGTATTTGCTACTTGTTCCAGATCCAACTAAGTGTGCATTGCTTGATTGGAATAGACGTAGCAAAATTATAAAAGGGGTTGCTCGTGGGCTTCTTTACCTTCATGAAGACTCTCGTTTGAGGATAATCCATCGTGACTTAAAAGCTAGTAATGTTTTGTTGGATGAAGAAATGAACCCAAAAATTGCAGACTTCGGCATGGCAAGGCTATTTAAACTTCAAGAAACTCATGGATGCACAAATCGAATAGTTGGAACTTAGTAAGTACATGAATAATATCATGTATTCTTTATGCCTTCAATAAAAGTTTCTGGCTGATCATTTTTGTCTAACTCTTTCTTTACCATTTTGTAGTGGTTATATGCCTCCAGAATATATCATGCATGGCCAATTTTCAGTAAAATCAGATGTTTTCAGCTTTGGAGTATTAATGCTTGAAATAATAACGGGTCAAAAGAACCAAGTATTTAAGATTAAGAAGAAATCAGAATTCCTTCTTACCTATGTAAGTATCAAATATCATTTTACATGTAAAATGCATCCCCACGCTAATAAATTTGCTACTCTATAGGCATGGAAAAGTTGGAGATATGATACAGCATCAAATATGATAGATCCTATGTTGATCGTCGAACCAAGTTCATTACATGAAATCATGAGAACCATCCATATTAGTTTACTGTGTGTTCAAAATAATCCTGTTGAGAGGCCAACCATGGCTTCAGTTGTTCTTATGCTTAATAGCCCGTCTCTTACTCTTCAACTGCCATCCGAGCCGGCTTTTCTAATGCGTACTTCTTCAACAACAACAACAACATCAAGTGGCTCAGGAAATTATAATCAAATATATTCTCAATCTTCTGGAAAAGAAGCTTCAATATCTGAGCTTGTTGCACGATAGTCTTATCAAGCTATCTATGCATTCATCTGGTAATATATCTATAGTGATGGATTGGAAACTTCAGTATGTAATACATATATATTTCTAGTTTATGTGTATGTATCTATGTATGTATGTATGCATGTACTTATGTATGTATCATTACAATCATACAAATCTGTCATATGATAATTTAGTTGTTAGATAATTAGACACTATTGATCGATATATGTACAAGACATGTTATGTGATATATGCAAATTACATTGATATAAATTAAAATAAAGTATATAAAAGGTACATACTAATATATGCAAGACGCACACACACATACACATTTTAGGTACCCAAGACAATTATCGTTTTACATGGGTAAACTACGAAGAAAGCACTTGGTCCTTGTTGACTCCGAGGAGGTCTTCGGTTTGAGTTTCACCCAGAGAAAAAATGCTCAGGGTTAAGCTAGAATTTTCTCGATTATGGGTTTCCTTTTGAGGGGGTTAGGGTTGCGGTCTCTGCTGGAAAATTAATAAGTGATCTCGATTAAGATAACGCATATCCTTTAAAATACAAACTTAAAAATACAAAAGAACCATATTTGTTGGTAAAAAAGTAACCCACAACATAATTATGGTTTTTTTTAAAACATGCCCTTCATTTAAGAACCACAATGAAGGTGAGAATAGTGAACCACGTAAGCGGTTTACATAGCGCTTCAATAAAAATGTTAATATCTATAGAAAATAGTTTATGAATGTTTAAAAATGGGAACTTGAAAAAAGTTAACCTATTAATTTTCTACCCTTCCACGCATTAAGTCCCTCCCATGTGACATCACACTATCCAAGACTTTATATAAATTAATGGGTTAGATTCATTCTTATCGTTTCTATAATTTTTCACGTATACATACGTATATAGAAGGTTACTATACAAAGTGCACAAAACATATAAAATATGTAAAGCGGCCATCGCATAAATGTATACAAAGTGCCTCTTTTTTTATAGAAGTGTAATTTCTTTTACATCCCAGGTACGTATATAAGGTGCTTAATTACGTTAGATATATCTATAATTACGCAAGTAAAAATTACTCAAGTTATAAATAATAATTATGCAATTTATATTTATAATTAGATGAGTTATATGATAATTACGTAAGTTATATTTATAATTATGTTATTAGTAATCACGTCATTTATACGCATAACAAATAGACATTTTAGAAAAAATGCTGGCTTTTTAAAACCACAAAAGTATAGCAATATTATACTCGTTAAAGAGAAGAAAAAACTTAATTTTATAGTCTAATTTTTTTAGAAAATAATATCATATGAAAAAATTATATATGTTTAAAAAATGAAGGAATTTGAATAAATCAACAATTGTTGGTAATTTCCAAATCTTCCTCTATAGATTCATTTCATACGTGATTATTTTATTTTTAATCTAAAACATTTATTCTTAGATTAACGGTTAATATTGCTTATAGACTTCTCACAAAAACACCAATTTACATTTTAACATTTTCTTATATATCTTTATCTTTATATATCTTTATATATTACTGTTATATAATAAAACTTTATGGGACAGAAATATAATTTTATATATATTTGTAAGACGTGCCTCTTCCTGATCCTCCTTCAGTGTCCAATGGTCTCTGACATCCTTTGCACCTACCCAATGAATTTCAAAAAGCACTATGTGTGTGTATATGTATATGTATATGTATATGTATATGTATATGTATATGTATATGTATATGTATATGTATATGTATATGTATATGTATATGTATAT
>BJCM01101052.1:0-13220 GCA_018326385.1 Flaveria bidentis
TGTGTAATGAATGAGTTGAATGAAATGCAATATGTGATTGATGCTATTGATGTTTAATATTTCATTGTTTATTGTGTAATAACGCATATTGAACTAACTATATAGGTTTGTAGTTGTTTACATAGTTCTTAGTCAAGAATGGTTGAGAAATGTGTTTAAACTTAATCGTATGAAGTCTTCATGCGAATGGACCATACGCATAAACATTTCATGCTAATGGACCAGTCGCACGACTGAACCAGGAGACTGGATTAGTCGCACAATTGAGACATAAGCTTGGCTCAGTCGCACGACTAAACCTTCAGTGTGCGTATGGACCAATCGTATGATTGAGTCGCAGGACTGAACCATGCTAATGGTTCAGTCGTACGATTGGCATACCCCAACCTATAAATACCACCTAATTCGCAGAAAAACGTAACACTTGTCTACCACCTAATTCTCAATGATTAGATCACCAATCAAATAGGATTCCGCACTATTTGATTAGGTATACACGCATTATCAGTTAGTAATCCGTACGTACACGGTCCTAACAGCTTGTCTGCGCAGCCACTCTGTCTGTCCCTTACATGAGGCCAACCAACTTCAATACACTGAAGAGGGTATCCACAAACTTCACTGGAAGGTACACTTCTTTACCTCCTAGTATGACTGAGCACATCACTCCTGGTGACATCCCTGTTCACCCCACAGGTGATGAACCCACACCAGCAACTGCAGCCACAATGCCAACACTACCTTCTCCTCCCATCACCATCACCTACACAAGACACCCCAAACGAACCCTTGTTCCATCTACTCTGATTGAACAAGCTCTTCCTGTTCAACCTAAAAAGGCTAGAGTGGAACATTGGGATCCCACTCAGTCTAAGGTCTCACCTTACAAATCCTTCACCATCGACCTCAATATGGGTCTTGAGTCTCCTCGGTCTCAAACCCATGAGCCCATTACCCAATCTGAAAGCCCTCAGGGTGAGTATTTACACTCCTCTAAGCAGCCAATAAGGGACAGCTCAATCAGAGGCTCAATGCCTGTAGACATTGACCAAGGTCCTGGGTCAATAGGTACAACCTCCTTATCTTTCAGTGACCTTCTCTTCAAAACTAATGAAGATATAACATCTCTATGGCAATGATGTTGATCTACAATACCCTTTCCAAGATCAATAGAGCCTAGAGAGACCTCTTATCTCTAGCCCCGTCAAAAAACCGTTACTGAGGTGAGTCCCACTGATGTGGAGGTGACTTATACAGATTCAGCTGCCACTATAGAAGGTGCCTTAATAGACCCTATGGATAGTGGTAACAATTCTGAGATTGAATCTACGGCAACCATGCCTTTTGATGACTTTGAAAGAGACATCACTAAGCAAAGGAAACTAGAGTGCCAAGAAACCACATCTGGTGGTGAGGCTGAACATTCTAGATATGTTACCTCATCTCCCCTTGATTCTTCAAAAGAAGATGAGGGAAGCATGCAACTCTTCATTCAAGACCTACTATCTAAAGTCTCAAACCTTGAATCCAAGGTTAGGACTTTAGATGAAAGGTCTGCCACTCAACAACTTGAGATTGACAATCTCAAGGCTCAACTAGCTGAGAAACAGATTGAGAGATCTGTTAGGCATGTACCTGTTCAGGTCTCCTTGACCTCTTCCTCCAGCTCATCTAGCTCTCAAGATGATGCTACCAAAAAGGGGGATAGTGTTCAGAGATAAACATCTGAGGAACCATAGAGCCAAACTTTAACTTCAAAATTCTCGGCTCCCATGACAACTTTCTCTGAGCCATCTCAGGTCTTACTGCAACTTGACCAAATGATGCTCAAAGATCTCTACAGACTCTTCTCCAAGTTTCGGTTGAGATCTTCTCTTGATCAGCCAAGCCCTGATGCAGCAATGATGTATTTTGGAGCTAAAGATCTTCGGAGGCTAAGTGCATCTTCTACCACTATGGAAGAAGTTGGTCAACCTAAGGTCCACATGGAACCTGAGATTAAATTCGTAGGGTAAATGGGAATTGAGGGCCTAGCAACTAAAATGTGTGGGACAGAATCTACATTCCCTCAAATTTCCGAAGCTAAAGTTAAGGCCTCGGAAGAACATGTTGAATCTTCCGAAGCTGAAATGGAAGCTACGGAAGGACTTTTCATAATGTCTGAGGAACTAATCATCACAGATGCAATCCTCGAGCTGGCATCTGAGGTAAATAGTGAGGACTTTATGGATCAAACTCCTGTCCAGACACCCTCTCTGCCTCTCTCACAATCAGAATCCACTCTCCAAGAACCACCAAAGTCAAGTTCTTCAAAAGATAACAAAGGAAAAAAGAAGATGACTGCGGAAGAGCTTCAGGAAGAGTAGAAGATTGAAAAGCAAAAAAGAAAAGGAAGACTTCCAACTGGGAAGCTATTAGCTGCTAGTACAAAAGCAGCTGCAGCCAACCAGGAGGCAGTCAACAATAAAAGGAGAGAGGAGATTATTGACCAGCTCATCAAGCTTGGAGCTGTCAATGAAGAAACACTCCAGTTAACATTAGAGGAGTTGGTGAAACTGGAAAAGGCAACCAGGCTGCAGCAGGAAGCAACACGGTTGGCCTTAGAGGAAGAGAAAGAAAAGGAACAGAGGGAAGCTGACATACAACTCAGGAGGGAAAGGATAGCCTTCCTAACCTCCAGAGGATTCTCTCTTCAAGGACTGTCTCCACATAATGATAAAACGATCCTTTGGCTCTTCAACAAAAAGTAGAATCAAATGGAGAAAGCGAGAAAAATAGTT
Source organism: Flaveria bidentis (assembly GCA_018326385.1). Classification (NCBI taxonomy): domain Eukaryota; kingdom Viridiplantae; phylum Streptophyta; class Magnoliopsida; order Asterales; family Asteraceae; genus Flaveria; species Flaveria bidentis. Next base: position 2,781 of record BJCM01101052.1, read on the forward strand.
GCAAAAGAAAAGTTGAGAAGAAGAAGAAATAAGGGTCACTGTAACCAAGAAGACAGGTGACAAAGCCTGGATGAAAGACTATCTCCAGGCTCACGGCTTCTTTGGAAGGTAGGTGGGTCCCATGTCTTAAAGGAAACTCCAACGGATTGTTAGTGAAATCAAGGCTGGCATTCGTTTGGCCAAAAGGAGAGAGATGTACAGAAGGGTACAGGGGATAACATTCACACCAACCACTCAACCCCAACCTGAACCAATTTCCTCTCCATTCACCATCAAAACTGAACTTTACACTCTTGAAACCACACCTTTACCCTCATCCACTTCCTCACCACAACCACCAAAACTATCCATCCTTCAACCCAAAACTCTTACCAGAACCACCTCGCCACATCCTACCCAAAATCCTTCCCAACCATCACCTTGGCCCTCTAAACATCTCTCTCTAGAAGAGTTTAAGAAGATCAAGACTAGGCTCATCAACTGCACAACCCTGAGCGATATCTCCTATGAGGAAGACTCCATCAAACTAACCTATGTTGACGGATCTTCATGTTCCTTCACAAGAGATTAGCTTCTTGATCTACCCAGAGGAACACTGGACCAGGCTGCAGAACTTCTAGGTATCAACACAAAATTATTAAATGATGAAGAAAAAAGACTAAGAAGGAAGCTGGTGACTCTACTGGATACAAGGAAAGAGGACAAGATTCCTAGTCAGTCTCTTATTCCTAGAAAGAATATACACTAGTGGAGGTTCGATGAAGCAACTCACAACTTTGTTTTGGAAAGAGAGAATGGTGAAGTCAACAGGCTGAATGCCACCTCTCTACTACACTCCAGCAGATTTGATATTGCTGAGTTAGCAAAGAAACCATTCTCTAACCCCTCCAACTCTGAAACTGTTGCTCCCATCAAGAATCATCTCAGCAGTCTTCATCTGGCAGAGTTAACAGCAAAAGATAAGATTGAAGAAGAGTTGAGATTAAGAAAGGAAGACAAGGATAGATCTCCCACCAAGGGCACAACCTTTCTATATATGGTGGAAGGTCCTGAATTGGAACCTATAGTTTGATGGGAATATGATTATAGTTCCCATCAACTAGCTCTTTTCAGAGGGCCACAACAAAGGGTACATATCATTCAGGGTGAAAGACTGGAGTTCCTGTCAACTAAAGATTTGTACAAACTTCTTAGCACCACATCAGGGAAGAACAAGGAAACCAATAAGTATTTACTCTGCTTGGTGTTGAAAGTTTTGATAAGTAGAAACAAGTGAGGTTTTGGTAGCATTAGCCTAGGGGGAGTTTGTTGGATCAAGAAGAAGGCTGGTGCAACCAAAACCAAATCACTTAGACAAATTTTGGTGCTACTTACAAAGGCTTCTGAAGCCAAGTGTGGAACTTCTGAAGGGAGTAGAGTTCTACCAAAGACAAAGTGAAAGTCTTACTTCCGAAGGTAAAACTTTACTTCCGAAGATAAAGTATTCACTTCCGAAGATGAAGACTCAAAAGAAGAAATCAGAAGACTACTTCCGAAGTATGAAGAAAGAAGAATTCCTCAAGCCTCGGAAGAAGTAGTCTCTTCTGAAGTATAAGTGTCTTCGAAAGTACTTGTTCTTCCGAAGCCATTTAACCTTCGGAAGACACTGCTATGAATTAGTGGACATAAGTATGGTCTCTGACACTTCGATGCAGACCTCTGATAGTGCATGGTGTTTTCTCAAAGAGCCATGTAGTTGACCATGCTTTATTCCACTGTTCATCTTTTTATGTTAGTACAAGTTACCAACTTAGTTGGTGACAAAAGATAAGTCAGGGACATGTCCTGACTACCATATCTCAGATAAAGTCTTATCTAAGATACCTTAAACTATAGGTTTGTAGTATTAGCTTTAGTTAGAGGATTCTAGCTGGTATCAAAGTATATCCGGCTATAGGTAGTATTATATATAGTTTCTCATTATAACTCATAACAATATGTTTGTAAGAGTCTTATAATATTTGAGTTGAGAAGCAATATATGCAAGTACCTTGAAAATTAATTCTTGTGTTTGATTATTACTTAATATATTTTTACCAACTCTTTAAGACTTTGGTTTCATCAGAGTGTTGTTTAAGTGAGTTTTAGAGAAAACCAAGTGTTTAGTGACACAAACCGATCCTCCAATTAGACTTGTTGGAATCCTTACAAACTCCCCCTAGGCTAATGCTGCCCAAACATTTGAAGATCTTCATCAGTTGACAATCCTCATCATGATCATGACCAGGCCCTTGTTCATTAGATGGTCAGGATCACTCAGACTTTCATAGTATCTTCTTATCTTAAAGAGATCATGTAGAGGTAGGCTGAATAAGTTTTTCTATGTGTAGACATTTACACCACCTTGATTTTTAATCACATGCCATCTTTCTGGATTAGTTATGAAGGTCCAGGATAAGAAAGGTCCCTGAGAAGGAAGAGCAGCCACTTGAATTGGAGTTGATTGGGCTGCCTCTTCATGCACTTCCTCAGGCTGATCTGACCCGCCCTAAGGTATGGAGGTGGATGGTTTAGACCACTTCTTATTCTTTCACTATGGTCTAAAAGCCATCCGCTTCCTCCTCTTTGATGACTTTAACTAAGAAGACTAGTCTGCAGCACCTTGTTGATCAGTCTTGTCTTGCTCAGTTAGGTGTTCCTCCCTCACAGGTTTAGAAGGAGAGGGAGGTTGACCCAGCTATGGATCAGAAGATAAAGCTTGCAAAGGCTCAACAGGAGGTTTCAGGTTATGTTGTCTTCAGTTGTTCAACCTTAACCTCCACTTTAAGAAGAACTTTACTTGGAGGGGAGTGTAAGTGAAGTAGCTCTCCTCTTTTGATCTTCTGCTTGATTACCATGATGTGCTCATCCATTATGGATAGAGACATAGGGCCAAGTCTCCATTCGGAGAATCCATATAGCTTCAAGAAGCTCATCGTCCTTTGTCTGTTAGTAGACTTCTTCATGCTCTTCTGGATGATGGCTCTTGACCTTTCAGCATCTTCCCTCAATTTACTCTTTATTGCTTTTTGTTCTTTGAGTACTTGAAGCTCATGGTGTTTGAGATACTCAAACTCTATGTACTCAAAGGACAAGGGAAGAAGTGCAGATTCCTAGTATAAACTTGTGGAACTCAGGTAATTGATCATATTAATCTTATTAGTCTCTTTGTCTACCTAAGGTTCTTGTGGAGCCACAACCTCTTATACTGGACTTTCTTGAACTAGGGAGAGAGTGGGAACATACTTATAAAATCTCTTTTGTCTCTTCACCTCTTTGATTTGGAGAAGCAACTCTGCATCCTCTGCTTCCTTCTTCTCTCTTGACACTTCCATGTCAACCAGTTTAATAAGTTCCTCTAAGGGGAGATATATAATCTTATCAATGTCATAGTTCCTAGTTTGTATGTAAGTAATCCTGACTGTCCTTAACTCATCATCTTGAGTGTTTGGTCTGGGGGCAGCCCTGATTGTAGCTTCCATAGATCATACAAACCAAGAGGAACTTTCTCCCCTTAGCTTCATCTTCCTCTCTCTTTTCTCCTCCTCAATCTCCTTAGAAGTCATCTTCTTTTTCCCTTTGTCACTCACAGACCTTTGTGACTCAGGGTGGAGAGAGCTTTGGCCGTCATTGCTTGGTGTAGCCTCCAAGCTCTGGCGAGGTTGTGATGCACCTTCACCATCAGGTGCTTCACTGAGGGAATGAATTGTTAAAGTAGTTGCAGGTGTGATAGGGCTCTCAGGCTCTACCACTAGGCCTTCAGTCAAGGTTTCCCCTCCAAAGCTAATCTTAGGGCCTACCTCAACATCTAGTTAACCAATAGTATTGCCTAATTGCCTTTGTCTCCTTCTAAGACTAAACTCTTCAGTAATTATGTCATGAATCCTTTGTGCCAGCCTGTCAGCTTGTCTAGATTGGATTGGATTGACAAGTGGAATTTTCATTAGGTCAAGACCTTCATAGTAGTTCAAAGTCTGAAAATTGAAGATTTCTTCCCGCCCTTGAACTCTTTGAAGAATAAGGGCTCTTCTGTTTGCATCATACATCCACCCTATGATGTAGTTGGAAGTTCCTTGAGGTGGAGATGACAATTCCCTTGTTATAACTTCATCAAAAAGACTCTAAATGAAGGAGTCTATAGAGTCCACATCAATGTACACTTGAGAAAGTTGTTGAGTATGGATAGTTGCAAGTGAAGATGGTGTGTCCACAGTCTCCATACTCTATGAAGAACTCACAAGTTCTGTGTCTGTGATGACTTTCTCCCCCTTGTAGGTAGCATCACCCACTTGCATAGGTGAGCTAGAGGTTAGATCAATCACATTCATATGTTCTTGTGTTCTTGGTTGAGCTTTTCTTAAAGGTCTCCTAGCTAGTTTTTCCTTAAGATAAGATATCTCAAGTTGCTAATCATTGATCCTGTTATGCAGGGTAATCACCTGAGATTCAAGATGACTAACCTTGGAGACTAGCTAGGTGCATGTTTGGACAGTTTTTGCACCTTTAGCCTTAGATTCTCCTCATCTTCGTCAGAAAAATCATAGGGGGGGTGAAAGAATTGAACCAAAATCTTCTCTCTCACCACCAGCATGAAGTTCTTGGTTGTTGGTTTTCCTCTGCTCAATGACAACTTTAGTTGAAGTGTCAATAGGTTGAGTTACCATGGTTGAGGTTTGAATGATGCAATCCCTTGCTGAAATGAGAGCCTCTTCCATATGGATTTTCTAAACAGGTTCAGAAGTATCCACCTCAGTAATAGGTGACTGATGTGGGCTAGACATAGGTGACTCAGGAGCACTCATCTCTCTTTAAGTAAGGGAGGAGTATAGAGACTCATGGTACTCAGTGAAACCTAAATCTTTATCAGTATAGAAGTCAAGGTTAGGAATTGGGTGGTATAAGTCTAGTGGTTGGGGATGGTAACTATCCCCTGAAGGTTACTCACCTAAGTGTTGAGACTCAGAGTGAAAGCTTAAGGAAGTTGCACTTGTGATCTCATTAGGCTGAGCATGAGGAACCTCAGCACTAATCTTTGAAGAGATGGGAGTGGTTTGCTCCTTAGGAGAAGTGGGAGCTCTAGTATCCACTTCCTCCTGTATGGGTGAGTGTATGGGGGCCTGCACAGACTCAATAGCTTGAGCAGGGGTTCATTTGGATTTTCTTTTGTGTGTAGGTGATTTGAGACCTTTTTGGTGGTTGGGAGGTAGAAGGTGTGGGTTCAACACTAGCTTGTGTTGCTAGGTTGTCACCTTGAGCAATGAGCTCTAACATTTTGGGGACAAGGGTTGTTTCTATCCCTGAGAAGCCTACAATGGGCTTCTTCAAGATTTTAAAGTTGTTGGGCTTCATCTGTCCCAATTTAAGAATATTACATGTTTGCCGCAATTGTGAGCCCAGTTCACAGTTGAGAATGTATTGAACATATCTAGGAAACATGTAATACCCTAAGGAGTCTAAGTTAGCATGTAAATTTGTATAAACAAACTGAGAGTACTTGAACTTGACCCTTTGAACCATTCTATGCACTATGAAGGAGAGATCCATAGGAATTTGGTCTCACCCTCCATGCTTGTTGGACAAGCTGTGGATAACCACATGAAGCAGGTATGGACCTTCCTTTTCCTGAAGGTCTTTACAAAGAAATCTCCCTCATAGCCCATCTGCTCAAAAGAATAATTGACAGCCTCCTTTGGGAAGAACAACTCACCTTCTTCATCATCCAACTGAAGATGATTGTTGATAATGGTCGGAGTGATAAAGATTGTCCTCCCCTACACTGTGGCAGACAGTGCCTTCTCCACATCCATAATGACCTCTTGGCAGGTCTTCCAAAATTCAAGCAAGTGATCCTTATACAGAGTAGGATCAATGGTGAGGGAGGTGAAGTAATTTGACAGAGCCAGAAAACGGAAAACCTCTAAGAAACTAAGATTTTTCTCAGAGTTCAATAGAGCAACCTCGTGTTGCCTGTGAAGTTTCATGGAGAAATCAGGGTTGGGAAGCTTAAGGGTGAAGGAAGATGAAGAACAAAGGCAGTTTGGGAGAATTTAGGTTAGAGAAATAGTGCAAATGAAGAAGATAGTGAAAGAGGGGGGAATTGTTGGGTTTATATGTGAAAAGGATCTAACACAAAGTTAATGAAAGAGGATAAACTTTGAAATCAGGAAGTCGGTCCCACCTCTGAAAAAGTAGTTTTCTTTTGCCCAAAAAGTAGTTTTGTTGAAAATCAAGAAATCTTCCGAAGGTTATTTTGCTTTAGAAGTTCTTGAAGGAAAGATTTCGAAGGCAAATTGACTTTGGAAGGTATTTCAAAGATTTTTGAGAATTTTGCTTCGGAAGAGATTTAGAACTCAGAGTGTTTATTCTAAGAAGAATAAAAACTTCCGAAAGAAAAGTTGCTTTGGGAAGAATTTTTTTTCTTATAAAACATAATAGTATTTAAGTTGATTTTAAGCTTCGGAAGATATTTCAGAAATTTCTTCCGAAAGTAAAACTACAGTAGATATTTGTTTGCTAAGACAAGAGTTTCTTTGAAAGGTAATTAAAAATCTTCCGAACGATAAAGAGATCAAAATTTTTCAAAAATCTAAGGAATGTCTTGTAAAAAGATTTTACTTCCAAAGAGAACAAGGGCTTATGAAGTTGATAAATAGACAAAAGACTATCCTTCCACCAAGAAATTGACATCCCCCTAATGTAGACTTTGCAGTCATGTTGCAGCCACCATAGTCACTATCTTTATAAGCATACAAATTGAAGTTAGAATACTTTGGATACCAATCGCAAAATGATGGAGCATTTGAGATATCTTAGAATTCTTTTGATAATGATAGGTGTGACATCGTGGGGTTGGCTTGATATCTTGCACAAATACATGTAGCAAAAATGATATAACCCCTGCTAGCTGTGAGGTACATAAAAGACCCAATCATTGCCCTGAAGAGTTTCTCAATAACACACTCCCCCTCAAGATCAGGTCGAATGGAGTGTTTTCTGGCTATGGGTGTCTTAGAAACTTTACAATCAATCATGTTGAATCTTTTAAGTATGTCTTGAACATACTTTGACTGACTTATGAATATTCCATTGTCAACTTGCTTCACTTGAATTCCTTGAAAAAAATTAAGTTCCCCCATGGCACTCATTTCAAACTTGTCTTTTATCAGCTTTTTAAAGTCTTTTCTAGAGCTATGAATTAGTTGACCCAAAGATAATGTCATCCACATATACTTGAACTAGCATAATGTCATTTCCTGATCCTTTGATGAAGAGAGTTCGATCAATAGTATCCCTCTTGTAGCAATGTTGACAAAGATACTGTTGTAGAGTCTCAAACCACTTCCTTGGTGCTTGGTGCAGCCCATAAAAAGCCTTATTAAGCTTGCAAACATAATCAGGATGATCAGGGTCTGCAAAACCAGGTGGTTGTTTGACATACATCTCTTCATTAATCACCCTATAAAGAAAATCACACTAGACATCAAGCTTGTAAACCTTGAAGTTCTTGGATGTAGCAAAAGCTAGAAATATCCTGATAGCTTTAAGTCTTGCTACAGGAGCAAAAACATCCATGTAGTCAATTCATTCTTCTTGTGTATAACCTTAAACAACCAGTCTTGCCTTGTTCTTGATGACAAGTCCTCTATCATCCTTCTTAATTCTGAACACCCATTTGGTTCCTATAGTATTCTTCCCATGAGGAAGAGGACATAGATTCCAAACCTTCTGCCTTCTGAAATGAAGCAGCTCCTCTTGCATAGCTTCAACCTAATTCCATCCTTTAGAGCTTCATCAATTTGCTTTGGCACTTTCTATGACAGGAAACAAGAGTGAAGACAAACAATTGCATAGCTTCAACCTAACTTCCATCCTTTAGAGCTTCATCAATTTGCTTTGGCTCTTTCTATGACAGGAAACAAGAGTGAAGACAAACAATTGCATCATGGGTTGTCCTCTTGTTCTTACCTTTGTATCAACATCTCCAATGATATTTGTGGAAGGGTGAGACTTGTGGCTCCTTTGCTGAGGGATCACAGCATGTTGCTTAGACAAATATAAATTAGAGAAATTCAGATCTGGCAGTAACCATTCACCCTCCACATCAGCACACTTATCAAGATTAACTTGATTCAATGAGTATGTGACATCATTGATGTTGTCATCAATGGAGTGGTTATTAGCATCAAGATATTCTGATCATTGTCACCACCACCATGCTCTCCAACATTTGAAGCTCCTTCTTCTGAGTTGTGTGCCTCTAAGCTGGAATTTGAAGGCACTCCAGAAGCATCAGCAGGATTTGTCATTGATGTGCTTGTAGAGGCTTCATTTGCAGGATTGGTTACCACTGGAGCTGAAGATGTGTACCTTGAAGGTTTTCTTATCTCAAATCTTAGATCAGGATCACATGTAGGTAATATGTCTGTAGACCTTGAAACATGCTCACAAGATTTGTTAAAATGGTTGGTAACTAAATCAAGATCAAATAGCCAATTAGGACAAGAACTTTTTACACTACGAGTGTGCTCATTGAAAGTCACATATGGCTGACTCTTCAACTACTCTAGTTCTGAGAGTGTATACTCTATAAGCCATAGCTTGGGAAGAGTATCCAATGAAGTGTCCATCATCTGATTTTTGAGCAAACTTGGCAATTTGATCTTTGGTATTCAAGATGGTGCAAGGACATCCAAATGACCTGAGAAAACCAATGAATGGTTTCCTTTTGTGCCAAAGTTCATAAGGAGTCTTACGATGAGTCTTAACCACTAAAACTCTATCTACACATAGCATGTAGTGTTGACTACCTCTGCCCAAAAGGTGATTGGCAATTTAAGGTCAGACAACATAGTTCTTGTAGCTTTAATAAGTGTCTTGTTTCTCATCTCAGCAACACCATTTTGTTGAGGAGTCTTGGGAGTACTATATTGTCTTGTAATACCCTTTTCATTATAAAATGTATCAAAGATTTGGTTCTTGAATTCAATTCCTTGATCACATCTTATGGCCTTGATCTTGTGATCACATTAATTCTCAATCTTTAAGATGAAATTCTTCAGAATATCAGGAGTCTTATTCTTAGTTCTAAGATAAAGACCCATGTGAATCTTCTAAAGTCATCTGTGATCACTAAACAGTAAGAGGTCCTTCCTAGACTCATTACACTGGTGGGGCCAAGAGATTCATATGTAACAAGTGTAGGGGAGTAGTGATGGAGTTTCTTTCCTTTGGCTTGTGAGATACCTTGTGTTGCTTCCCTTTCAGGCATGCCACACAATAGTCATCACTTGTAAACTCTTTCTTTGACATTCTAGTTACCAAATCATTCTTAATAAGTTTATTCATGTTCTTAAAGTTTACATGGCACATTCTTTTATACCAGAGGAAAGACTCATCATTATTTCCCTTAGACAGAAAAAATGAAACTTCTCCTGAGGGAGATGTTTTTTGTAAATCCCTCTTGTACATGTTCACTCTTTTGGGGCTCTAAGTAGAATATGCTCATGAGGAATGACCACCCAGGCTTGAGAACAATGCACTCATCCTTAGTAAAGAGCATGTTATACACTCAGAAGATTGTACCCAAGCTCCTTGACAAAATTTACCTTTTCAATGTTAAGCTTACCATTTGTGACATTGCCCCTTCCTGTAATATAACCTCGTGCATCTCCTCCGGAAGGAACTGGTCCTCAATCAATTCTTTCAAACTTTTGGAGTAGTGACCTATTGCATGTCATGTGCCTGGCACAGCCACTGTCAATTATCCATACATTCTTGTTTGTCTTAAGTTGTTCCTGTACAAAAGAGATGGTTAGTTACACTTGGAAACCCAAGCCTCATTGGTATTGGGCTCATCAAAAGAAGTTGAAGACAATGCAACAGTAATTGATCCTATAGTCATGCTAGAGGGATCATTTGTTGTAGATACATGTGTCCCTAGTTTCTGAACTTAATGTAATATGTTTTATTGTCTTACACTTATGTAATAGATGGGTACTTAATGGAATGTAAATGTTTGGTTGTGTTTATAATGTTTAATATTTAATTAATGAGTTGTTTAACGCATATTGAATTGATTATATAGGTTTGCTGTTGTTTGAATTAATATAAATAATGTAATGATAAAGAATACATTCAGACTTAGTAATATGAAGTTATCATGCGAATGGCCCATGCTAATAAACCATACACATGAACAACTTCATGCGAATGACTCAGTCGCACGACTGAACCAGGAGACTGGATCAGTCATTTGATTATAACAAGAGATTGGCTCAGTCGCATGACTGAACACTCAGTCGTGCGAATGGATCAACCGCATGGCTCAATCGCACGACTGAACCATGCTAATGGTTCAGTCGCCCGAATGAGCAACCCTAACCTATAAATACCACCTAATTCATGGAAAAACGTAAGCATTGA
>BJCM01101055.1:0-14440 GCA_018326385.1 Flaveria bidentis
CCACCACTACTACCACTCACTCACCCACTACCACAGCTACCACCACCACTACTACCACCTCACCCACCACCACTACCACAGCCACTCCACCACCTATCCACACTACTTCCGCCACCACTATAGCTTACCCATCACCACCCACTCATATACCACCACCCATATTCACCACTGCCACCACCACCACTAGCCACCAAGCCGGTCCCTCATCCCACTCCATATTCACTATTGGATCTACTCTACCCTCTAGTGGAGTAGTGGAACAGCTGTCAACACTGAATCGTGTGGTGCTGAAGCTGTTGGTTGCCGATGATGAGAAGACTGCTCAGCTACAACAGCTAATGGAGCTAATTGCTGTCCAATCACAGCAGATCTTTCAGCAGGCTCAGGAGATCGCCCAACTCAAGGAGCATAAATCTGAATCAGCAAAGAAGATTGAAGAGTTGGAGACATATAACAGGTCTATCATGCTCAAGCTTAAGGTATCAAAAGAAGAGCATTTGAATATCAGAGAAGATGATAAAGATGATTGTGAGGATGATGAGGATGATGATTAGAAGGAGACAGACGATGGAGGTGATGAAAGAAGGGAGGAGGATAATAAGGATGATGAAGAGGAAGTAGGAGATGCAGGTGCTTCAGAGGCCTCACATGGTAGAGAGAGGCGCACCAAAAGGACTCAGGACCAGGGTGCCTTAACCTCAGACCCGCCTGTAGCAGAGCACATGATTCAAGATCAGAGTAATGATTAGATATTTATGTATTTTGAACATTTATGTAATGGAATCATGTATCAAAACTTATGTAATGAATGGTTGTGTATATATTTGATTATTTAACTATCTTGATTATCTACTAATGAATGATGTGTTACAGGTTTTAAATCAAGCAGATCCATACTATCAATGAGATGAATACGATGTTGCTCCCCTTCAACAGATCAAGAATCAACTCACAATGATACTTGATCTGCAAGGGATCGTCAGGAGGTCTGTGAGTTACACTCCTGAAGAAGGAGAAATAATTCACCTTACTGATGAGCAAATGGCTGAAATGTTCCGACTGAATCCAGATGAGATCGTGAAGGATGCTCCTACAGTTAACATGGATAGTGACAATGAGCTTAACGTTGTAGATGAGATTGAGATTGAAGACGTCACAGCACAACATTATATAGAGTATGTTGACAATAAGGGAAATAGGGTTCCCAATCTGGGTGACACTCTTGTTAGTGATACATTTGAAACACTGGATATGATGAAGCAGGAGTCGGAGAAGAATAAGGATCAAGCCCGAGCCTTGAACGCCGATGTCAACATCAAAAAGGCTGGATGGGCGGCGTATTTTGTAGAGATCAGAGCCCAACGCAGTGCTCCAAAGCCTAGTACCTACACCAAGCTCTACAAAGTGAAGAAGCATCTGAAGGTGTCAGGAAAGATCATAACGTGAGCATATTTTAAAGATCTAAATGTGTAATCTATCAAGAGAGAGAAGGGGATCGAGTACTTCACATTCCCACACGATCTGAAGACTCTACCCGGTTTTGAGCTTAACCAGCTGGCCAAATTGAAGTTGTTATATGCTAACCCTCGAAAGATGTCAGGCTGGTTTGAAGCAGCTTTGAAGAGAGAGTACCACACCAGGTGGGTCAACATCAAACCTCAACAACCAATGAGGTTTATCAGAAGATCTGAAGTTGATTCCATTACTGGAAAGCCAAAGATTATGCTGAAGTGGAGTCCTCCGCACACAATGTCGAGAATCCCTCTAAGGGAAATGCCTCAGGACTTCACTCCACACTTTAAATGGTTGTACTACGATTGGAGGACAGGTGAGGCGGTCATAGTCTTGAACATAGATGGAAATATGGAAACAATGAGGGTGTTTGACCAAATGTAGCTCACTAACTTGTCGGCTATTGATGTTTAAACCTTATACAAGTGGCCACTGTTCTATGATGAGCATGACATTGTACAAGCCCTCTACTTTCAAAATGTTATAAGGCTCTGTTTCGCTTTTGAGATACATGCTAGAGCTACAAGAGAGGAGAAGTATAAGAAGATTGAAGAACTGATGAAGAATGTTAGACAATAGATTAAACTAGGTCTAAGGGGGAGTTTGTAGATACATGTGTACCTCGTTTAGGAGCTCAAATGTAAAATGTCTGTCATATATGTAATAAAATGGGAACTAAATTAAATATATTTTGTGGTTATGCTTATTATGTTGAATTTTTCATTGCTTAATGTATGATAACGTATGATTGAACTAACTATATATGTTTGTGGTTGTTTACATAGTTCTTAGTCAAGAAAGGTTGAGAAACATGTTTAAACTTAGTCATGTGAAGTTCTTATGCAAGTGGCCCATGATAATGGACCATACACATGAACAACTTCATGCTAATGAACCAGTCGCACGACTGAACCAGTAGACTGGATCAGTCGCATGATTGTGACATGAGACTGACTCAGTCGCACGACTGAACACTCAGTCGTGTGGATGGGTCAACTGCATGACTCAGTCGCACGACTGAACCATGCTAATGGTTTAGTTTCATGAATGAGAAACCCTAACCTATAAATACCACTTAATTCGTGGAAAAACATAATAATTCGAATCCCTAAGTACTAAATCGTACCCTAGTTGTCTAGAGACATCAGAGGACCTGTTCCAAGTTCATAGATCACACTAAATCATTTTGCTATCATTCTTAAGGTTTAGATTCAATCCAAGATCGATTCTACGTGCGTTCTCACTGATTGGATCGCCAATCAAATAGGATTCCGCACTATTTGAGTTGGTATACACGTAAATCAGTTAGTACTCCATCCCGTACACGGTCCTAACACATTCCAATCAGTTTTCCCCTTGGAAAAACAGTGTTGGAAGATGTGAATGAGAAATCTCCATTGTAAATCCACTAATCCTTTAACAATATGTTTCCTATAGTAGCCTCCTTCATACCTAGTCTTACGAAACAAGGTAGTTATAACATCATCATCAAACTCTAATGGAGTGTTAGCATCATCACCAAACTATAGACACTATCTCACAGTCTGTTTATTTATGTCTAGAGTATGATCTTAAGAAATTCTACCGGATAGAGTCTTCACACCATCAATTTCAGCCACTTCATTTGTGCACCAAAAAGACTTTATGAAATTCTCATAGATGATGGACCTGATTGTAATATCATGAACAAATCTAGTAGTAGATACAAATACGATCATGTCTCTTAGACCTTCTACCTTAGGTACATGAGGGTCAAGATAACCACTAATATTATGGAGCTTGCTCCATGTGAGATTAGCCATTGTACACTGCATTTGATGCATATGTATTAGAAGTTAATTGATGATCATGAGAATACAAAGTTGAGATCAAGTGCACTCTTCTCAGTTTGACTTTGAGAGGTCAAAATTGAGAGTTCATAGGTATTGTTGCATAGGAAGTGTAAAAACCTTGTTAGCATTTGTGCACTATAGCAAATGTGGTTGACAAAACTTTACCAACATTTATGTACTGTAGCAAATGTGCAAGAACAAAATCTGTCAGCATTTTTTGCACTTTAACAAATGCTTATGTTTTCACTTTGCTGAATATTTGTACTATAACAAATGCGAAAGTTTAAACATGTCAACATTTGTGTACTGTAGCAACTACGATAGAACAAGTTTACTTTTACATCATTAAACTTCAACAAATGCGAATGAACACTTAAGCATATCATATTTCTTGATCTTCAACCAACATGGTAGAATAGTATAATAACACTTTATTTAATTTTTGATACAAATACACAACAAAGTTTCAGCACTGATCATCAGCATTAAAAGAAATGTGGTTGATCTAACTTGTTAGCATAAACAAATGCAAAAGAACAAATAGTTGTCCGGATAACCAAATGCGAAAGAACAAATTTGTCCGCATAAGTTTATATTACTTAAAACTTGTTGTACACATTTGCGATGAAATATATAGGGTCGAACAAAGTGTCTATATTAATTTCACTTGTTATTTTCTTGAATCAAATCAGTTACCCACATTGGTTTTATGCCTAGGTTACCTTCACCCACATTAACCAATGCTCTTACCCGCATTAATTTTGAACTTATCAAAAATTAATGTTTTTGTTGTTGAAAGATTTGACTGATTTTGAGTTGTTTTTCTGATTTCTTATGAAGACGAGTCTTCTGATTTTTGATGTTATAAAGATGTGTTTATTGGTTTGATATTTATGAAGATTTTGATTGTTGCATGACTTGTTAATTCTTGATTGGATTGAATTGAACACCAGATGTGATACAAGTTTCCTAGATTTAACTGATCTTAGACTTTTGTGCTTCCAAAGATCTGTATACACTAAGATACTATGGTAAAACTTTTGCACCAACACAATCAATTTGTAGATTTTGTAATTTTAATAAAAATGACACAACTGTACATAATGATCATATCAAAATTTTAGTTACTCCCCATAAAGTTTATATCCATAAAGGATAAAAACTTAAAAGATTATAAAATTTTGACATGAATTTTTTTTTGTGATTTATTGATTTCTTATCTGTACATTAAGAGGAGATATACTTTTCTTAGGATCATATCAACCTTATCTTTCACAAGTGCAAGCAGTTTTTAGTTAAACAGACATAATCATGAACATATTAATTGTAGGTATGTTTGTCCTCTTAAACTCATACTTGGTTAATATTTTCATATTAGTGATCTTTATCATGTTTTATTTGATTAAGTATTCAACATGTACCTCATACTCAAATGCATGTTAAGACCGACTGTCTTCATGATATGCATGGTGTAACTTTATTACAACTTACATGACCAGGTTATTTAACTTATGAATACTTATTTTAATTGATCCACATTAGGATTCTTTTACATTAATCCTTTTGATTATTTGATCCTCATTGGGATTTTTTTCATTTCACTTTAGAAAATGATCCTTGATTGGATTCTTTTGTTCATTCAAAAGGAATGCATTTCTTTTATTAATGAATCCATGGTGGATGTGTTCCACATTGTGAATCCTTTTGGATCATGACATCTGTACTATGTGCTTGTTTTCTTAGATCTTTGCTTAGCAAAATAGAGAAGAAACTGATGTGTTTGAATGAGTTTCATAAGATATCATTAACTAGTGTTCTTAGGTTACAACACACATACATTCAAATAAGATAATACTTACTGATACTCTAAGATGAATGCTTCACACTTGAATATTAGTTTTTAATTTATCACTACATTTATCTTCTTTTCCATGGTTAGCCTACCCACATATCAGACTAGTCATGTCAGTCTTTTAGATTTTAAAATAAGCATAATGAATGATATAACAATTGTAATCATATCATTTCCCAATTGAAGTTTATATCCTATTCTTCAACAAAATGACTTAATTTCGTGATTTTTGTAATCTTTTTGAATTGTTTTTGAAGTTTTTTTATTTTACTCAAGGTTATTCATGCCAATTTTTTGAACTAGGAATTCAAACTGACTAGGTTAAAATGCCTTGGTAAATAAACCAGCCAATTGATTGTCAGTGTGAACCTGGATTAGTTTGATAAACCTTTTTAGCACAATCTCACAAAAATGATATCTAGTTTCCGTATGTTTTGTTTTTTGAGTGTTGAACAAGATTATTTGTGATAAACATTGTTGTTAAGTTGTTATTATGAATTGGAGTGTGTAAAAAGTTAAAACCACAGTCAAGCATATAACACTCGGTTATTTTTAATGACATGAAAGAAAGAATAATAAGTGCGGAAAAGAAAAAATCTATAAAACCCAAGTTGAGGGGTAAAAAGTGTCCAAAAGGACAAAACATTCAAAAAGTTGATGATAAAGGTGGGCATGGCCACCCATGTTGCCGACACACATCATTTCATTCAAATATTCTAGAGAGAGAAAGAGCAAAGCTAGGGTTTGAAGAAGAACAAGAAAAGAAGATCGAATTCAAGATAAGAATTCATGGTTTTGTTGTGTTCTTAACCGACCTGTGACTCGATTGTATGCTTATATTTGTTATGTGTTCGTTTGTGTGTATTTTGGTGGGTTTTAGGTGTTTGAGCTTTTAGCAAACGGGTTTTGAAAGAAATCATAACCAAAGTTTGCAAAGGTGAGTTCTAGAACCCCATTTTTACTTGTTATAAACTGATTTGGGGCTGGAAATGCATGTATGGACATTTTTAATAAAATAGGTTTCTACGTGTATGTTTATGTGTGTGTGATGCGGGTGGGTTTGATTTGGATGGTATATGATGTTATGATGTTACCATGTTCTTGTTTTAATGCTTAGAATGTAATATATGAGGTTAGAACAAGTTAGATGATGATAAGGGACTAAATTAAGCTATTTAAATGTGAAATAGACTGCCTATGTGACTAAATATTGGCCCATGCACCCAACAGTTAGAAACTGCTTAAGTGTTCCCATGCGGCCAAAACTCCATGTGCCCAAATAGTAGCCATGCGCCTGGAAAAAGCTGAATTTGGCTAAATGTCTAGACGCCCAGAAAGCCCATGCGCCTAAGCACTCATATGCCTGCATAGTGCCCAAGCGCCTTGAATATTGCCCAGAATGACTAAATGTTGGCCATGCACCCCTATAGTGCCCATGCGCCTGAAAGTTCCCCATGCGCCTTAGTGTTCCCATGTGCCCAAAAGGCCATGCGCCTGCATAGTGCCCATGTGCCTAAGACATAGAAAATTTTCTGAGATTTTGGGGAAAATGTAAAGTGTAGGCTTTGACATGGGAGAATCCTAGAAAGTTTACTTTTTAAGGTCATGTATGATGATGATTATGTGATGTGGCATACATGATGATGTGATGTGTATGATTATGCCTTGTATGATTGTGTTTATGTTCGTTATTATGTATGTTTATTTTCCATGGCTTTACGTGATATACTTGTGAATGTAAACGTAAAGTATTATGTAATGAAAGCGGAAAGATAATTAAAGAGGAACATAATAATAGAATGCATGCATTAATGACTTAATGAATACATGGATAAGTCTTACCCTGGTGTTGGTGCCAGGCAATGTGCATTATGGAAGTCTTTTCAACTTTGGCCCAGTACCTGCTTTGTGCATACGTTTGGGGTAAACTTATATGTGGAATCCTTGTTGCTTACTCTAGTGTTGGTGCAAGGCTATGTGCATTATGGAAGTCTGATAAACCTCAGCCCAGTACCCACTTTGTGCATACGTTGTGGGTGTACTTATAGATGGGATCTTTAACGCTTGCCCTGGCAATGGTTCTAGGCTATGTGCGTTATGGAAGTCATTTATGATCTTCAGCCCAATACCTGCTTTGTGCATACGTTTGGGGAATAGCTTACAGGTGGGATCTTTGTTGCTTACCCCAGTGTTGGTGCCAGGCTATGTGTGTTATGGAAGTCTTATCAACTTTGGCCTAGTACCCACTTTGTAGATACGTTTGGGGTATAGCTGATGACATTGATCCATAAAGAAGTAAAGAAAGAAGGTTAAAGAACAGTAAAGGAAGATAATAATGATATTATCAATATGTACATATGATGTATGATCATGTACGAAAGTAAACAAAGGTTTTGAAAGAAATTAAAGTATTTTATTTTAAAACTAGAACTCAATCATCAACACTGAATTTTATGTTTTTCCAGTTAGCAGGTGATGGTTGCTGAGTATGGCACGGGCGGTTACTTGGCTTGTTTTGGATTGCATCCATTGTGTATAACGATGATTTTTTTGCATTGTAATATGAAGAAATGATGTTTTGTAATTGTTAACACTGTTGTATTATTTTGTAAAAGCAATTATAATGAAATGGTTGTCTAAATTTTTTCTACTGCAATGTTTTTGTAATGTTAATATGTTTTATGTGCGATGATTGACCAGCTGTGAGCGTCCCGGGAACAGGGCCTTACAAGTTGGTATCAGAGTCAAAGTTTAAGTGAAATGGGTAAATATTTTCAAAAGAAACCTAAACTTAATCTGAAAAATGGGATGAAGGGAAGGGATGCTAGTTCGAGTAGTTACGTGCCATTAAGTATTTTCTCCAATGATTAACCGACATTATGTATGCATGTTATTTGCTCTCTATGCCATTAGTAGATTTATACATTGATGTAGTCGGGAAAGGAAATGCTTGGGGTATGAAGAGTAAAGTAAGAGGCTAATCATAACTAGCCACTATAATTAGGGACTTACTATATATGACATAAACTGAGCTATTACCTTGAATAACTGTGTTGGTATTTGGATCTTATAGCGTGTTAGAGGATGGCTGGTGGTAGATCATCAAAGGCTTTATGTAATGGAGGTCGTGGGGGACAAGGTGTTGGACCACAGGCCACAAGAAGAAGACCTCGAGCTGAAGAGGTGGTTCATGAAGAACCCAAGACCCCTCATCCGGAGATTAGCGATGAGATTGCAAACTTAAGTGCCTTAGTGAAGGGGGTTGTTGTTGAAGAGGTGCACCAGATCATGCAAATGATTTTACCTTATGTGGTGACTGTGGTGATAAAGGCTGTAAGGGAAGGATAAAGAAGATAGAGGAACAAATCCTCAGGAGGACGGGAGCAACCGAAGATGAAGTGGTTGTCTTCGACGATGAGGAGGAGGAAGAAGATCTTGTGAAGGAGGTGGCACGAGGCTCCAAATATGGGGCATTTCAAAGATGTAAGCCCCCGACCTTCACTGGTAATGGCGCTATTGCTGCTGCTCACCGATGGGTGAGAGAGATGGAGGTTGTACTCGATATCTGGAAGTGTCGGGAAGACCAGAAGGTGAAGTTTGCCACCCACTCATTTGTGGACTCGGCTTTGTACTAATGGGATAATATTGTCCAAGCTGAGGATAGTCGGGCTATCGGAAGAATGAGGTGTCCTGAGTTGAAGAATTTGGTGATTGAGGAGTTCTATCCTCATAGGGTGATTGATAAGGTCAAGAGGGAGTTCCTGCAGCTAGAGGCGGAAACCATGACACATCAGCAATACACCACGAAGCTCAACGAGATGACAAGACGGGTGCCGGACCAAGTGACACCTCTATCATGAAAGATCAAGAGATACATCCAAGGGCTGTTGGCGTATATCCGTAGGCACATGATCGCTGCCCGGTCGAGCACGTTTAGTTTGGTGGTTGATTTGGCAGGGAGGTGGTATGATGAATGGACTATGGTGGTGGTTGTAGTCAGGGTGAAGAGTGGTGGTGACTGGAATTGGAACAGGAAGTGGTTTGGATGTGGCGGAGCCGCTCTGAACCACAATGGTGCACAGGTGGATGACCAACGTGTGGTCACATCTAGTGCGGGGTCGAGGAGGTGTGTTAAGTGTGGACGAGAGCATGCTGGGGAATGTAGAGTGGGATCCAATGTCTGTTTTTGGTGTGGAAGGACCAGACATGTGGCGAAGAACTGCGGGGTAAGGAGGTGCTATACTTGTGGCGAGGAGGGCCACATGAGTTGGGAATGCAAGAAGCCGAGAGCTGAAAGTTCCCGCGTAGGGAAGAAGACGACCGGGACCGAGGGGCAGAGAACGAGCGCCAGAGTGTTCATAATGACTCAGGACGAGGCTAGGATGGACCCCGATGTTGTGTCGGGTACGTTTCTAGTAACCACACTCTAGATTTTATGTTATTTGATTCTGGTGCTAGTAAAAGTTTTATGTCTACTACTTTCTGTGCTAAAGTGCCTGTTAGTAGTAGGAGTATACATAAGCCCTTCGATGTGCAAACTGCTATGGGTAAGTCTATCAGGATTTCTGAGATTATAGAAGGTTGCAACGTGGAATTAGAATGTCATGAGTTTTTTGTTAGACCGTTCATGATTGCCTAGGCGGGTTCGATGTAGTCCTAGGAATGAATTGGTTGGCGGACTATGAGGCGAATATTATGTTTCGCAAGAAGATGATTCGATTGACAGCGCCTGACGGGAATTCGGTGACGGTCTACGGTGATCGGGTCACTATGATTCCAAAAGTGATTTCGATGGCAATGGCGGGAAAGTGCATGAGGTGTGGATGTACTGCCTACTTGGCCTACATGAAGGATTTGGATACGCCAACACCATAACTGTCCGATGTATTGGTTGTGTGTGACTTTCCGAACATGTTTCCCGAAGACTTACAAGGAGTGCCACCGGACCACGAGATCGAGTTCTAGATTGATTTGATACCGGGTGGCCAACTAGTTTCTAAAGCGTCGTATCGGTTGCCTTCGACTGAGATGAAGGAGTTGATGGAGCAATTGCAAGAGCTGCTGTTAAAGGGTTCATTAGATCAAGTATCTCTCCTTGGGGTGCTCCGGTCTTGTTTGTAAAAGAAGAAAAATGGTAGTAAGAGGATGTGTATCGACTACCGTGAGTTGAACAAGTTGATAGTGAAGAATCAGTACCCATTACCGAGGATTGATGACTTGTTCGATCAGCTCCAAGGTGCCAATTGGTTCTCAAGGATAGACCTTTGATCTAGTTACCATCAGTTGAAGGTGAAGGAGCAGGATATTCCTAAAACAACTTTTCGCAGACGTTATGGACAATAGGAATTTCTCGTTATGTCTTTTGGTTTGACCAACACGCCAA
This sequence comes from Flaveria bidentis, assembly GCA_018326385.1. Lineage (NCBI taxonomy): Eukaryota > Viridiplantae > Streptophyta > Magnoliopsida > Asterales > Asteraceae > Flaveria > Flaveria bidentis. The sequence goes on from BJCM01101055.1 coordinate 10,580, forward strand.
CTACTTTTATGGATTTGATGATTCAATTGTGCCAGCTAATGTTGGATAAATTAGTGATTTTGTTCATCGATAATATATTTATTTATTCGAAGAGCGAGGAAAGGTTATAGCCTACGCATCCTGACAATTGAAAGTTCATGACGTTAATTACCCTACTCATGACTTAGAGCTAGTGGCTGTGGTCTTTGCACTAAAGATTTAGAGGCACTACCTGCATAGGATGAAGTGCACCATCTTCACTAACCATAAGAGCTTGGAGTACTTCTTCGAGTAGAAAGATTTGAACATGAGCCAAAAAAGACGGTTAGAGTTCATAATGGATTATGAGTGTGAGATCCAATACCATTTGGGCAATGCCAACGTGGTGGCAGATGCCTTAGCCGAAAAGAGAAACCCGAGTTGATTCAGGTTAAAGCTTATCAGTTGATTATGACCTCTGATGTGATGACGTAGGTAAAGGAGTTTCAAGACAAGGCATTGAAAGAAGATCGTCTTAACTCCAAAAGGATGAGAGATCTAATCACGGAATTGGGTGAAGACACTCTCGATGTTAGAACCCGATTCGGACGGATGTGGATTCCTCGTTATAAGGATCTACGTGGGAAGATCAAGGATGAAGCTCATAGGACTCGATACTCCATTCATCCCCATGATACAAAGATGAAACAAGATAGGAAGAAGGATTATTGGTGGCCGGGTATGAATCGCGATATAGCAAAGTAAGTGAGTAAGTGCCTTATTTGCTTACAAGTGAAGGCGAGCATCAGAAGCCGTATGTGAAGATCCAACCATTGGATATACCGGAGTGGAAGTGGGAGCATATCACCATGGACATTATTACGAAGCTACCGCGTAACGCACGAGGGTATAATGCTATATGGGGGATACTTGATCGTCTGACTAAGAGTGCTAACGTTCTACTGATCCACGAGACATATTCATTCGAGAGGTTGGCGGATCTGCTCATCAAGGAGATTGTAACTCTTCATGGTGTGCTGGTGTCTATTGTATCTGTTCGTGACACCTGGTTTACATCTAAATTTTGGAAGAAGTTCCATGATTGATGGAGACAGGGTTACATATTAGCACATCTTATCATCCTCAAACAGATTGTCAGTTGGTGAGGACGATTCAGACGCTAGAAGATATGCTTCGGGCATCCGTCATTGATTTTGGAGGAAGTTGGGAAGACCACTTACCGTTAGCTGAGTTCTCATATAACAATACTTACCATGCAAGCATTGGTATGCCCCTTATGAGATGTTATACAGTAGGATATGTAGAATTCCTGTGTGTTGGGGTGATATTAGTCGGAAATAGTTGGGAAGTATTAAGGTGATCAAGGCTATCAATGAAGCTTGGAAAGATCAAGGCCTTCATGAAGGAAGCCAAGGATAAGCAGAAGTCGTATGCCGATAAAAGGCGAAGATAGATTGAATTCCAGGTGGGTGATAGACTCATGTTCAAAGTCTCACATTGGAAATGTATTATTCAGTTTACAAAGCGAGGCAAGATTGATTGAATTCTAGGTGGGTGATAGGGCCATTCCAAATCATTGCTCGAGTAACGGAGGTGGCCTATAGATTAGAGGTATGAGATGAGTTAAGTGGAATTCACCCGACATTCCATGTATCTCATCTAAGAAAGTGTTTAGCTGATGAGGTTATGGTTGTACCACTAGAAGATATCGTGGTGGATGAATTTCTTAATTATGTGGAGCAACTAGTGGCGATCATTAATCGTAAGGAGAAGAGGTTAAGGAATAAAGTAGTTCTCTTGGTGGTGTACAGTGGAAACACATGAAGAGATATGAGTCTACGTGGGAGACTGAAGAGGATAAGGCAGCATTACCCACAATTGTTTTGAGGAATAATAGGTTTCAGGGATGAAACCTATATAAGGGGGGTGGACTTGTAACACCCGGTTATTTATAAACACACGAAAGAAAGAATAATTAGTGCAGAAAAGAAAGAAAAGCTATAAAGGTGGGCATGGCCACCCATGTTGCCTACACACATCATTTCATTTGGATATTTCTAGAGAGAGAAAGAGTAGAGCTTGGGTTTGAAGAATAACAAGATCAGAAGATCGAATTCAAGGTAAGAATTCATGGTTTGTGGTGTTCTTAACTAGCCTTCACCTTGGTTGTATGCTTATATGTGTTGTGTGTTTGTTTGTGTGTGTTTTGGTGGGTTTTAGGTGTTTAAGCTTATAGCAAACGGGTTTTGAAGGAGTCGTACCCAAAGGCTGCTGAGGTGAGTTCTAGAATCTCCTTTTTACTTGTTTTAAACTGATTTAGAGTTGGAAATGCATGTATGGACATTTTTAATAAAATTGGTTTCAACCCATATGTTTATGTGTGTGTGTGATTTGGATGATATATAATGTTATGATGTTGCCATGTTCTTGTTTTAATGCTTAGAATGTAAGGTTTGAGCTTAGAACATGTTAGATGATGATTGGGAACTGAATTAAGTTATTTAAATATAACATAGACTACCCATGCACCTAAATAGTGGCCCATGCGCCCAAGGGTTTGAAACTTCCTATGTGTTCCCATGCGTCCAAAACTCCATGCGCCTAAATAGTAGCCATGAGCCTGGAAATGGCTGAATTTGGCTAAGTGTCCAAATGCCTAGAAAGCCCATGCGCCTAGGCACTCATGTGCCTACATAGTGCCCATGCACCTAGAATATTGCTCAGAATGACTAAGTGTTAGCCATGCGCCCCAATAGTGCCTATGCGCCTGAAAGTTCCCCATGTGCCTAAGTGTTCCCATGCACCCAGAAGGCCATGCGCCTGCATAGTGCACATACGCCTAAGATGTAGAAAATTTTCTGAGATTTTGGGGAAAATGTAAAGTGTAGGCTTTGACTTGGGAGATTCCCGGGGGTGATGAAAGTTGACTTTTTATGGTCATGTATGATGATGATTATGTGATGTGGCATGCATGATGATGTGATGTGTATGATGATGCCTTGTATGATTTTTTTCCTTATTATGTATGTTTATTTTCCATTGCTTTATGTGATATAGTTGTAAATGTAAACATAATGTATTATGTAACAAAAGCGGAAACATAATTAAAGAGGAACATAATGATAAAATGCATGCATTAATGACGTAATGAATAAATGGATAAGTCTTACCCCGATGTTGGTGCCAGGCTATGTGCGTTATGGAAGTCTTATAAACTTCGGCCCAATACCTGTTTTGTGCATACGTTTTGGGTAAACTTATATGTGGAATCCTTGTTTCTTACCCTAGTGCTGGTACTAGGCTATGTGCGTTATGGAAGTTTGATAAAGTTTGTCCCATCACCTGCTTCGTGCATACGTTTGGGGTATAGTATACAGATGGGATCTTTGTCGCTTGCCCGGTGTTGGTGACAGGCTATGTGAGTTATGGAAGTCATTTATGATCTTCGGCCTAGTACCTGCTTTGTTCATACGCTTGGGGCATAGCTTACAGGTGGGATCTTTGTCACTTACCCCTATGTTGTTGCCATGCTATGTGTAGAGTTTAATGAAGAGGCTGATGCAACCTAAACATCTTAAGTCAATCCTGCATGCTGCACAAGTGCATTAAAGAAGAAGCTTAGGAAGTTTCACACATGAAATAGAAAATACTCTAAGTGTGAAATCTTCCAAGCCAAGACCAATATCTTCTGAAGCCAAACATGAAGTCTTCCGAAGCCTCAGAGACAAAGTCTTCCGAAGCTTCAATTTGATGAAGACAGATTTCTTCCGAAGACTTTTAGTAACATGCTTTATCTGATGTACTATTCCATAAAGCTAGACACCTTTCCGCTGCATCTCTGCAAGTCACCAACTTACATGAGTTGGTGAAAAAGTCCATGCT
>BJCM01101104.1:0-10246 GCA_018326385.1 Flaveria bidentis
TCAAGAAACATCTAAAGGTGTCTGGCAAGATTATTGCATGGGCGTATTTTGAGGATCTTAACGTTTATGCTGTTAAGAGGGAGAAGGGAATAGAGTACTTCAGATATCCACATGATCTGAAGACTCTCCCTGGTTTTGAGCTCAACCAGCTGGCACGCTTAAATCTACTATATGTTGATCCGAGAAAAATATCAGGCTGGTTTGAGGCTGCTCTAAAGAAAGAATACCACACCAGATGGGTGAACTTCAGACCTCAACAACCGATGAGGTACATTCGTAGGTCTGAAGTGGATCCCATTTCTGGAAAGCCTAAAGTGGTGCTGAAGTGGAGTCCCCCACGCACAATGTCAAAGATTCCATTAAGAGAAATGCCACAGGACTTCACTCCACACTTCAAATGGTGGTATTATGATTGGAGAACAAGCGAAGCGGTCATAGTACTAAGTAGAGAAGGAAAAATGGAAACTATCTGGGTATTCGACCCTATGTGGCTAACAAACTTGTCTGCAGAAGATGTCTATACATTGTACAAGTGGCCACTATTCTATGACTCACAAGATATTGTACAAGCCCTCCAGTTCCAAAACGTTATACGACTCTTTTTTGCATTTGAAATACATACAGGAGTTACTAGAGAGGAGAAGTACAAGAGATTTGAGGAGTTAATGAAGAATGTCAGATGTTAATGTAAACTAGGTCCAAGGGGGAGTTTGTTGATACAAATGTACCTAGTTTAGGAGCTTAATGTAAATGTTTATCATGTCTTACATATATGTAATGAACGAGTTGAATGAAATACAATATGTGATTGATACTTATAATGTTTAATGTTTCATTGATACTTACAATGTTTAATGTTTCATTGATTATTGTGTAATAAAGTATATTGAAATAACTATATAGGTTTGAGGTTATTGTGCATAGTTCTTAGTCAATAATGATTGAGAAATGTGTTCAAACTGAATCGTATGAAGTCTTCATGCGAATGGACCATACACATGAATACATCATGCTAATGGACCAGTCGCACGACTGAACAAGGAGACTGGATCAGTCGCACGATTGAGACATAAGATTGACTCAGTCGCACGACTGAACCTTCAGTTGTGTGTATGGATCAATCACATGATTCAGCCGCACGACTGAACCATGCTAATGGTTCATTCGCATGATTGAAAAACCCTAACCTATAAATACCACCTAATTCGTGAAAAAACGTAACACTTCAAGACTTTTGACACATATTCATACCCTAGTCGTCCTGAGACTCCAGAAAACCTGTTCCAACTTCATAGATCACAGTTGATCTTGTTCTAATCGTTCTTAACATTTCTTTAATCCTTAGATTGATCGGAACTGCGTTCTCACTTATTGGATCGCCAATCAAATAGGATTCCGCACTATTTAATCTGGTTTCACGCATTATCAGTTAGTACTCCATACGTACACGGTCCTAACATTTAATACATCATTGTGCTCAATTAAGCTTAGGGATCAAAAGCCCTAAGGTTAATCGAGTTGAAACACTTGAATTAGTGTTCAATTTGAATCAAAATGAAACTAGGGATCATGCGATTTGGGGGTGATTCAGCATTTGGTGTTTTTAAGTTATTAAAACGAAACCTTAATGCGGCTAAGGCCTTAGACCACTGGTAAAGCACACGCCCCTTAAGCCGGAGGTCCCCGGTTCGAATCCGGGGAACCCCACATTTTTTTTATAGGGCTTTTTGGCCTTTAAAATAAATTCAAAAAATCTTTAAAAAATTATAAAAAAAATATTTTATAAACTATACTTAATTTGTAAGACAATTAAATAAATTTTGTAAATTATTTGTATTTGATATATAAACTCTAAATTAATATTATAATTAACCTATTTCTATAAAAAGTTGATTTTAAATAATAGGATAAAATACTAAGTTATTATTTGAACAACCACCATCAAATGTATGTTATTGTTAAAATGGGGATTAATTTACAAACTATCAAGATTTATTCAAGCTTATAATTTTATTAAAAATGATTTTCTATCACTTTTCTTTACACTAGAATGCTTAAATAGTATATTTAATTTTGAATCAAACATAACCAATTATTTCATCTCGTGTAATTTAGATAATAAAGCCTCTAAACACCAAACCCTACTCTTCTATTAATTCTTTGAATTTATTATTTAGACGTTAAACCTTGTAAATATGGCTATTTAGGTGCCTTGAGACAGTTTACGACACATATTATTTTCTTATTAGCACTCAATTATATATTTATTGATCATGTGAGTATTTCTATACCTCTTTTGTATATTTTTTACACTTTAGGGTGAAACATGTTACCTTATAATCATTGCACTTGTAATTCATTTGATTCTTGTAAACACTTGGAAATACACTCGTATGCTGTGATTAGTTGATCTTAGTAATTACCATGTATTGACTATTATATGTGCAATCATTAATTGTAAACGTGAAATCTTGTAAACTGTCAAGGTTTGATTGTTACATCTGTCATACATCCCTAGTTACTTTATTCACTAACTTATGACATGAATTGCCATCTTTTATATATGTATGTATGAAAACTATGGAGATCTCACCAACATTATGTTGACCTTTTATTTTTAATATGTTTCAGGAAACACGCAAGTTTAATTGTCATCATTGAAGCTTATGCACACCTAGGAATGGACCTAGTTTAATAAATGAATTGCTTTGGATTATTTCATGTTACGTTATGTTAACTTATTATTTGAGACTATGGTTGTATTTTACTTTTAAATCATATGGTTATAATATTTGGAATAAATAATAGCATTATGTGGTTGCGAACAATCTTAACCCTCACATCTCGATGATTCCGCCGTCAAGGTTGGGGTGTGAAAGATTGGTATCAGAGCTCATAACTATAGGGATTTATGTTATTAGAAATGGTGACCTAGACTATAGCGTATGCATGAACCTTATAGAATCATATTTCAATTCTTGTAAAAATATATGGTTTGCATGCTAAATAATGCTATACCTTCTTATGTGCAACTTGATGCCTTAGCATAGGATTGCCTTATGAATGCTTAAACATCATTACTTGTCTCCCTTAAACTTATCTTTGATTCTTTAATTCTTCATGACAAATGAAACTTCTTAAACTTATTCTTGTAGACACATGGGTTCTTACACTTTATATCTATGGTTTAAATCTTCAGACTTTATGTCTAATCTATACAAATCTCATCAAGGTTTTGATTTCATGAACCTAAGAAATATTATGTGACACATAGACATCTGTATTCTGGATTTCCTGGCAAAAGACCTTTGGGCTAAGGTAAGCATTTCGCATAAATCCTACAGGACTAGTTGTGCTTACCTGGGGATTTCTGGGATGAGTGATAAACTATGATCGATATACACAAGTTTCTGAGGCAAATGGGTCAATTCACCTTGACGTGTCAACGTTGCCAAATGGTAATACGTTACCAAATGGAACCATTCCTTGTACCTTACAACTCTTAGCTTATCCTTGTTTAAAGTACTATCCTTTGTTATCCACATTCCCGTGACTAACTCATTTTGTATTCAGCATGTCTCATCACCATGGAAAGCGTGGAAGTTTTGATCGTAAGCTTGCTGCAATGATCTCCCGGCAAATGGCTATTGTACTCCCATTAATGGTTGCTGAACTTAACAACAATCTAATGGCCAACAGCTGTAACACCCGGTTATTTTCTTTGAAGCCGATAAAAGAAGAAAAAGAAATAAAGTCCAAAGTCGAGTGACCAAACTTGCCAAAACGAGAGAAGGTTTGGAAGAGTGGGGGATTAAGAGGGGAGGGCAGCCCACTCTCCTCCCCCACACATAGAAATTCAACCATAGAAAGAAGAGAGGGAGAAAAGAGGTTTCAAGCTTCGTTTTCTTGGTTTCGAGCGCAAATGTTGAGGTGTAGCGGGTTGGATTGAAGCTCTACTCGACGGGGTTGTTTGTGTGAGTTCTAGGACCACTCTTTTATATGTTTTCAACTGATATGGGGCTGGAGCACATGGTAAAACCCGTTTTTGAAGTGTATGTGTTGAACCCGTGTGTATGTTAATGTGTGATTCGAATGAGTTTTGATTCCAGGCTTGTGTGTGCTTGAATGGTGTTGTGGTATGTGTTTCTAAGGTTTAGGATGGTTGATTTGACCTTAGAACAGGTTTGGGAGGGCTTGGATGCTGAAAATGGCAGATTGGGTTCGGGGTGGAACTGCATTCTGCATCAGCTAGGGCTAGGTGACCGAATGGCATGCGACTGGAGGTCATGTGAATGAAAGGAATGCGATTGAGGTCCATACGCATGTGAGTCGTGAGACTGAGGTTCATCCACATGGGAGTCATATGACTGAGGTCCATACGCATGTGAGTCGTGCGACTAAGGTTCATTCGCATGGGGGTCATGCGACTGAGGTCCATACGCCTAGGCGCTCATTCGCATAGTGTTCATTTTCCCATAGTGATCATTCGCATAGGTCCATTCGCATAGGGTTCATTCGCCTAATGTCCATTCGCCTAAGTGTTTAGTCGCCTGGGAGGCCATGCGACTGAAGGGTGCCCATACGCCCAAATAGGGCTTGTGCGCCCGAAAGAAATTAGTTTATTTCCTGATTTTTTTGGGGGAATAGTATTATATAGGCTTTGACTTGGGGTTCATGTAAGGGACTTTCGAGGTCGTAGACATTGTGATGGACTTGATGTATGATGGGTGCTTATGCACGGTTGTATGATGGTGTGTGTTATGTATGTATGTTGTGCCTTGTATAGTGATGCTGTATGTTTCTGTTCATGTTCTTTGCTTTGTATGATAGTCTTCCCGTGGCTTTACCTTGTGTGTTAATGAATGAAATGAAAAGTATTATGTAACGTAAACTGGAAGATAATGAAAAGAGGAACGAAATGAACAATGCATTTATTAATTAACAAACGAACATAATAAAGCCTTGCAAGAAAATGTATGGAGGTTCACACTTAATGCGGAGTGTTAGCTCAATCGTGTGTGGGTTAGCTACCCCATGAGGATGTGCACTGGGGCTTAATCCGTATGATTAAGCAAATGCATGGAGGTTCACACCTAATGAGGGGTTGTCAGCTCTACTGTGTGCGGGTTATATACCCCATGAGGATGCACACAGGGGTCCAGTCTTTGTGATTATGTATGGGGTCCTTGTCACTTAACCCTAGATAAATTGCTTGGTGCTCTAGAGGGGGGTTAAGCACATGACAGGATCTAGATGAAAACGAGAAGATAATAAATGAACGAAATGAACGATGATAAAGATAATAATTATTATCTATGTGTACGTACGATGTGTGATCATGTTCTAAAGTCTGTTATGATTTGTAAGAAAGTAAAGAATGGTTTTAAGATGAAAGATAATGTATGTTTTATTTTAAAACTAGAATTCACTCAGCAACGCTGACTTTTATGTGTTTCCAGTTGGCAGGTAATGTTGTTGAGGATGGCATGGGGTGGCTACTCAGCTCTTTGGATGGCATCCATTTTTTTATAATGCTTTTGTGATGTAATGCAACATGTATTTTGTGACTTGATAACGATGTATTGTTTTTCAAAAGCTTTTATAACGCAATGAGATGTCTATTTTAATGTTCCGCTGCGATGTTTTGTGAAGTATAAATGTAAATATGTGTTTTATGTGCAATGATTGATCAGCTGTAAGCGTCCTGAGCATGGGGCCTTACAAGTTGGTATTAGAGCCAAAGTTTAAGTGAAACGGGTGAAATTTTAAAATAAACCTAAACTTAAACTGAAAATGGGACAGAAAGGGAAGGGATGCCAGTCTGAGTAGCTTTGTGTCATCAGGTATTTTCGTAATGTTAGTCGGTATTACGTGCGCATGTTATGTGGTTATGTGTTGTTTATAGATTTAGATATTGATGTAGTCAAGAAAAGTAATGCTTGGGGTATGAAGAGTAAAGTAAGTGGCTAATCACAGTTGGCCACTGTAATTAGGGACTTACTATACTTGACATAAACTAAGCTGTTCCCTTGAATGACCGTGTTGGTGTTTGAATCTTTCAGTGTGTGTGTGGATGGTTGGTGGTAGATCTTCAAAATATTCTCGTGGTGGAGGTCATGGTGCTGAGCCGAGACCCAAAAGGGAAAGGCCTAGAGTTGAAAAGGTGGTTCATGAAGAAACCAAGACCCCTCATCCGGAGGGTGGCGATGAGAGCGCCAATCTGAGAGCCTCAGTAAAAGAGGCTGTTATGGAAGAAGTTCATTAGGTCATGCAGACGATCTTACCGTCTATGGTGACCGAAGTTATCAAGGTTCTACGAGAAGGGGAACGAAAGGAGAGAACCGGTCTTCGGGAGGAAGGGAGCAACCAAAGCCTGAAACGGTTCTCTCCGATGGTGAAGAGGAGGAAGAAGAAGAGCCTGCGTCGGAGGCGGCACGAGGCTGTAACTACGGGGCATTTCAAAGGTGTAAGCCCCCTACTTTTGATGGTAATGGCACTGCTGCTACTGCTCACCGATGGGTGAGAGAAATGGAAGTTGTCTAAACACCAGCGAGTGCCGAGAGAATCAGAAAGTGAAGTTTGCTGCCCACTTTTTCGTGGACTCAGCTTTATGTTGGTGGGACAATATTGTTCAAGCTGAGGGTAGTCAAGCTATCGGGAGGATGAGATGGTCTGAGCTGAAAAAGTTGGTGATCGAGGAGTTCTATCCTCACATGGAAATGGATAAGGTGGAAAGAGAATTCCTGCAGCTGGAGGCGGGAACGATGACGCATCAACAATACACCACCAAGTTCAATGAGATGGCATGTTTGGTGCCGGACCAAGTGATACCGTTGTCATGAAAAATCATGAGGTATATACACGGCTTGCTGGCGGATATTCATAGGCACATGATCGGTGCCCGACCGAGCACATTTAGGTCGGTAGTTGATTTGGCAAGGAGGTTGTATGACGAGCGAGAGGTGGTGGTGGTGGAGGTGAACAAGAAGAATGGTAGTGATCAGAACTGGAATGAGAAGAGGTTTGGTCGGGGTGATGCCTCGACGGGAAACAAGAAGGCACGGGTGCATGACCGTCGTGGGGTCACACCGGGTACGGGATCGAAGAAGTGTGGCAAATGTGGGAAGGAGCACACTGGCGAGTGTAGATGGGGGTTGAATGTCTGCTTCAAGTGCGGGAAGCTTGGTCATATGGCTAGAGACTGTGGGGGTATAAGGTGTTTCAACAGTGGGGAAAGTGGTCATATGAGTAGAGACTGTAAGAAGCCGAGGGTTGAAGGTTCCGGAGCGAAGAAAGCTGGGGTGAAGGACCGAGGGCAAGCGCCAAAGCGTTCACGATGGAACAGGAGGAAGCTAGGACGGACCCTGATGTCGTGTCAGGTACGTTTCTAGTAAACCAAACTTTAGCCTCTGTGTAATTTGACTCTTGTGCAGTGAAAGTGTAAGGCCCCGTTCCCAGGATGCTTACAGTTGGATCCTCATCGCACAAAAACATATACTTTACATTTAATCATTCATAAAACATTGCAGCGGAAACATAAAAATAACTTTTTATATCATTACAAATGCTTTTGCAAGTTAATACAAATGTTCATCTCAAAACATCATTCATTCGCATTACAATGCAAAAACATTAACAATAGAATGCCATTCAAATGCCAAGTAGCTGCTCCGTGCCATCCTCAGCAATGCTCACATGCCAACTGGAAAATGCATAAAAGTCAACGTTTCTGAGTGAGTTCTAGTTTTATAATAAAACAATACTTTACTTTCATTAAAACCTTTTATAATTATCGCATGTGATCATACATCATACTTACATACAGATAATATCATTATTATCTTCATCATTCATTCGTTAACTTTCATTCGTTCATTCATTACTTCCAGTGAAATGTACATTACCCCGAACATTGTGCACGAAGCGGGTAACTGGGCCTGAGGTCATTCATTGACCTCGAACATTGTGCATGAAGCTAACTCCAGTAACTAGGGCAAGTACATTCACCATTTATCTTTTCTATTTCATTCCGGATCAATGCCATATGCTATACCTCGAACATTGTGCACGAAGCGGGTAACTGGGCCTGAGGTCATTCATAGACCTCGAATATTGTGGACGAAGCTGACTCCAATACCTAGGGCAAGCGGCAAGGATCCCATTCATATGGTCAATCACAAGGATTGGAACCCAATGTGCATCCTTTGGGGTAGCTAAGCCGCACACCGTTGAGCTAACACTTACATAGGGTGTGCACCTCCATATGTTTGCTTGCAAGACTTCTTACATTCATTCGTTCGTTAATGCATGCATTCATTCATCATGTTCCTCTTTCATTATCTTTCACTTTACGTTACATAATACTTTTGATTCATTCATTGTCATAACACGTAAAGTCATAGGAAATATAATCATGCATCATTATAAGGAACATAAACATATCATTCATACATCATCATGCATGGCATCATACATACATAACATACATCATGCACAACCATGCAATATCATCATCATCATCATCATAAGCATCAAGCACATATCATTACATGCCCATCGTACCATCTATGACCCCAAAAGTCAACTTACATAACCCCCGGGAATCTCCTAGGTCAAAGCCTAAATTACTCCTTTTTCTCCCAAAAAGTCAGAATTTTCTAAGTGTTCATCCGCATTTGCTATAGTTCATCCGCATTGGCCTTATTGTTCATCCACATTTAATTTACTTCATTCGCATTTGTCATCCGCATTTGCCTAACTCATCCGCATTTCATATACTCAGTCAATGTTCATCCGCATTTACTCACTTCATCCGTATTGACTTACTTTGCTCATCCGCATTTCCATACTTAGTCAATGCTCATTCGCATTGACCTCATCCGCATTTACTTACTTTGCTCATCCGCATTTTCATACTTAGTCAATGCTCATCCGCATTTACCTCATCCGCATTGACTTACTTTGCTCATCCGCATTTCATATACTCAGTCAATGTTCATCCGCATTTACCTCATCCGCATTGACTTACTTTGCTTATCCGCATTTTCATACTTAGTCAATGCTCATCCGCATTTACCTCATCCGCATTGACTTACTTTGCTCATCCGTATTTCCCTGTTTCATCACTTATGCAGATTCTAAACTTAACTTATGAGCCTTAAACATCAGATTTCAATTCACCATTCATCATGTTCTAAGCTTACATTATACATTCTAAATCTTAGAAACACAATCATATATCAGCAAACATGAACATAATCACATATCACATCATAACATCATCATACACACATTCAAGCATACGGGTGAGAAACCCAGTTAAATCAAAACATACATTTATGCATTTTCAGCCTCAAAATCAGTTAAAAACCAGTAAAAGAGGGGTCCTAGAACTCACCTTTGCAGCTTTTGAGTATGGCTTCCTACAAACTCGTTTACAAATTGAATTCAACCGTTTAGAGACCCACTAAAAACATACCCGAACACATACAAACACACATAAGCATAAACCCAAGGACATAACCGGTTAAGAATATCATAAAAACACGAATTCTCACTTGGAATTCAAATTCTTTCTTCTTCTCCCTTCAAAACTGAGAATTTGCTGTTCTTTCTCTCTCTAAAATCCGAAGATCAGTGGTGTATGTGACATATGGGCGGCCATACCACCTTTTACTCCCACATTTCAAACATTTTGTCCTTTTGGACACTTTTTACCCCTAGACTTGGGTTTTTATTTCTTTTCCTTCTTTTCCTTCACGTATTCTTCTTTCTTGTCTAAAAATAGCCGGGTGTTACAAGTCCACCCCCCTTAAATAGGTTTCGTCCTCGAAACCTGTTATTCCTCAAAGAATTATGGGTAATGTTGTCTCATCTCTTCTTCAGTCTCCCACGTAGACTCAGATCCCTTCCTGTACTTCCACTATACACGCACAAGGGGAACCACTTTATTCCTCAGCCTTTTTTCCTTCTAATCAATGATTGCCACTGGTTGCTCCACATAATTAAGCCGTTCGTCTACTTCGATATCCTCCAGTGGAACAATCATGCCTTCATCAGCTAAGCACTTCCTCAGATGAGATACATGGAATGTCGGGTGAATTCCACTTAACTCATCAGGTAACTCTAGTCTATAGGCTAACTCTCCTACTCAAGCAATAATTCGGAAAGGGCCTATGTACCTCGGGCTCAACTTGCCCTGCTTTCGGAAACGAATAATACCCTTCCAAGGTGAGACCTTCAACAT
>BJCM01101118.1:0-17468 GCA_018326385.1 Flaveria bidentis
TGGCCTCAACTTTGGTTCTCTAAATGATGAAGAGAAGAAGATAAGAAGAAAGCTGGTGACTCTGCTGGATACAATGAAAGGTGACAAGGTTCCTAGTTAGCCCTTTGTACCAAGGAAGAAGATTATCCGGTGAAGGTTCGAAGACTCTTCTCACAACTTTGTTGTTGAGAGAGATAATGGAGAGACAAACAGGCTCAATGCCTCATCTCTGCTACATTCAAGCAGATTTGATATTGCTGAGTTAGCAGAGAAGCCATTCTCCAACCACTCCAACTCCAAGATAGATGCTCATATCAGGAATCGTCTCAGCAACCTTCATTTGGCCGAGCTAACAGTGAAGTCCAAGATGGAAGAGGAGATGAAACTGAGAGAGGAGGAGGAAAGGAAAGGATCAGCAACCAAAGCAAAGCCTTTCTTCAAATGGTTGAAGGTCCCAACCTTAAATCCATAGTTAGATGGGAGTATGACTATAACTCCCATCAACTAACCCTCTTCAGGGGGCGCAACAAAGGGTGCATGTCATTCAGAGTGATAGACTAGATCTTCTATCCACTAATGACTTGTAAAAACTTCTCAGCACAACTTCAAGGAAGAACAAAGAAATGGATAAACATCTTTTGTCCCTTGTGCTGAAGGTTTTGAGAAGCAGGAAGAAGTGAGGTTTTGGTAGCATCAACCTAGGGGGAGTTTGTTGGATCTAGAAAGGTTGGTGCAACCAAAACCAAACACTTAGATTATTTTGGTACAAAAAATAAAGGACTTCCAAAGCTAAGTATGGAACTTCAGAAGACAAATGGAGTTCTTCTGAAGACAAGTGAAAGATCAACTTCCGAAGGAAAACTCCAACTTCCATAGACAGTCTCTGCTTTTCCAAAGTTTCAACACTTCGAAGAAATGAAGACTACAACTTCCAAAGTATGAAGGCCTAAGGAAGCCTTGGAAGGAGTAGCTACTTCCAAAGTATAAGTGGCTTCAGAAGAACAACTTCTTCCAAAGCTAGGTAACCTTCGGAAGCATCTACTATGAACCAGTGGACATAAGTATGGTCTCTCTAACACTAAGCTGCAGACCTCTGATATACTGCATGGCATTTTCTTAAAACCCATGTAGTTAACCATACTTTATTCACAATTCACCTATATTAGTTTGAACAGTTGCCAACTTTAGTTGGTGACAAAAGGTAAGTCATGAACATGTCATGACTACCAAATCTTAGATAAGACATTATCTAAGATACCTTAACTATAGCTTTGTAGTATTTGCTTTAGTTATTGGATTCCAGTTGGTGTCAAAGTATATCCGGCTATAGGTGATTGTATATAAAGTTTCTCAATATAACTCATGTTATATGCTTGTAAGAGTCTTGTAATACTTTGAGTTGAGAAGTAATATATACAAGTACCTTGAAAATTATATCCTTGTGTTCTTTGTTACTTTGTATATTATCATCAACTCTCAGAAGAGATTCTACTTCATCTAAACTAGTGTGTGATTAAGTGAGTTTGAGAGAAAACCCTAGTGTTAAGTGACGCAAAACCGATCCTGCAATTGGTATTAGGGCTTCTTAGGCTCTTGATTATGAGATCTTACCATCCAAATCAACCTATTTTTCATTCCTCCTTCACTATACTCTAAAATGGACCTCAATCAAAATCTAAAGTTGAGATGGGGATGATGACTAAAGCACCATCACCCCTGAAAACTTTAGATCATGGAGCAAACACATAGAAGGCTTCATCAGATATCAAGATGAAAAAATGTGACAAACTATTGTCAATGGCCCCTACAACCCAAAGTTTGCCCCACCAGGTGGAGATGGAGCCATGATAGAGAAAGTCATTAAAGACTACTTTGATGAAGACCGGAAGAAGATGGACATTGACAGTAATGCCATGACTATTCTTATGACTGCTATACCAAACTCCATTATGGTGGGGTTTGAGCACTAAAGGTCAGCTAAAGAACTGTTTGATGCATTACCTCAAATGTACTCTATCACCAATGACTCAAAAAAAGATTCACTGAAGCAGCAGTTTGAGAACTTCACTTATATTGTTGGAGAGACCCTTAAGCAATACTTTAGATTGCTTTCTTTTTCTGTTAGCAATGTTTTTTAGAAAAAAATAGGAGTTTCCTAATTAAGGTTAATGGGCTATCGCTGTAATAAAAGCATGTGCACATCGGCAACCCTATTTCCTAACTTGGTGAAATTTTGAAGCCTACTAGATTGTTAGTGCACATAAAAATTTATTTCAATTGTAGAGTGTAGGCCATATATATGACTCTTTGTTTTAAAACTTATGTGAGTTAATTTAGTTTTGCTAATCCGCATATTTTTATACAATAACGTCTAAGTGTAATACGACTTACGTAGATGTAACGAGGTTGAGGCATCTATTGAATCATGTTTGTCAATGACAAAACGAGTGTTCTTGAAGTGGTCGGATGACATAGCCTCTTGAATCACAAACTCCATCATTCGATTGGGAATCGTATTTATGTCGTGTATAAATATTTAACCGTCACCACCAATTGTGTTTACTCGGACCCCAAATCTTCTTTCAAAACCTTGTAATATTTAGTAATGGGTTTCTTCAAAGTCGAATTTGACTCCTGTAAGGTTTTATGTAAGGTTGATGCACCTAAAACAACAAAAGTCTCTCCTACATGCATGCACTAAAGTACCAAGTAGAAATGTTTCGGAAGTGTTACACCCAGCATCAAATAATATTCTAAGTGTAAAACCTTCCGAAGCCAAGACCAACATCTTTTAAAGCCAAAAGTGAAGTCTTCCGAAGTATCAAAGACAAAGTCTTCTGAAGCCAAAAAGTGAAGACTGATTTCTTCCGAAGACGTTTGAGATATGCTTTATATGATGTACTTTAATATAAAGTTGGACACTTTCAGCTGCAACTTTGTGGACTCGCCAACTTTCACAAGTTAGTGAAAAGGTCCATGCTTTTGGTAACTATATATTGAGATCTTGAGTCTATGCTTTGTACTTTATGTACTTTTATCATTTTTGTAATATATTAAGATATGAGCTATGGCATGTCATAGTCACTAGTCAAAAGGCAATCTGTCTTTTGACTCTACATTTGATTTTGTTATTGTCTAGATCATATATTTCCAGCTGGCCTTCTAAGTATGGTCGGCTATAGGATATAGTATAAAGTATCTTAGGTCCTTGTAACTTTGAATGCATGCTTTGCAACACTTGTAAGGAACTTAAGAACAATATACAACATTCTTGAAAACCAATACTTGTGTTGTTCTGTATCTTGTTGTGTCTTATATTTTCTTGTGTTCTAAGTATCAAACCATTGGGTTACCAGTTCCCTATTTGATCTATTAAATGTTCTTAAACAACTCTCCTCATTGTGTGTTTGTGTTGTATTGACCATCCCTCAAATGGTCCTGCATTTAATATCAGAGCATTCTAGGCTCTTGATTACAAGATCTTATCATCTTAAGATCCCTCACACACATAAAATACTTAACATCTCAAATGGCAGCTCTCACTAAAGCTGATATGGGAACTGGAACCATGACAAAGTCGCCATTGATCATTCTTGAAGATTTTAACACTTGGTGCCTACAAATGGAAGGGTTCATCAAGTCACAATACTTCAAGATGTGGGAATCTATCGTCTCAAGGCCTTACACACCAAGCACCTCTTCAGCTGTGCTGGGGTGGTATGATTCCAAAAGATATGACTGACTATTTGAAGAAGACATGAAGAAAATAGAGATTGATCAGAAAGCCATAATAGCCCTTCAAATTGCTCTTCGAAACTCCATATATAGAGGCTTCAAGAAGTGCAAAGCAGCTAAACAGCTATGGGATTCACTAAAGCTTATGTATGAGGGGTCAATTGAAGCCAAAGAGAACAAGAAGGATCTCTTGAAGCAGCAGTTTGAAAACTTCACCTTCAAAAGCAGGTGAAACCATGAATCAACAATACTTTAGGTATGTTGAAATTTTGGCACTCTAATGGATGTTAGAGTAGCTCTTGAGAACGGAGACATTGTAAGGAAGTTTATGTCCTCTCTTCCTAGGAAATGGATACATTATTGTGTTCTCATCAAGACAACTGAGAACCTTAAGTCTCTTACTTTGACAGAGTTGTATGGTATTCTTAGTGGATACTAGATGGAGATGAACATGCAAAGTTCATCTGATAACTCCAGCAATCAGTAGAGTTCAACCCTCCTTGTTGTTGAAAGGGATAGTAGAGAACGACAATATCATCTTATCTGCTACCCTAACAACTCACAAAAGAGTCCTTCCATCATCTTCCCAGAGACACCAAGAGAAAGCTACACTTAAGGAAGCCCATTCCAAGAGACAAGCTCTTCATAAGCCTTTGTGTCTTCTGATGAAAGCACAGGAAAATTTCTCTTCACCCTTGAAGATCTGGACTATATCCACCCAGATGACCTAGAATACATGGAGATAGTTCAGCAAATGGCTCTCCTCACTTATAGAGCCAAAAAATTCTACAAGAAGACAAGGAGAAATGATGATTTGAAATGAGTGTTATGAGGGAACTCAATTTCTTTCTAGGAATTCAAGTAAAGCAAGTTGATAAAGTCATTTTCATAAGTCAGTCAAAGTATATACAAAACATTATCAAAAGATTCAACATGACTGATTGTAAGGTTGCTAAGACACCCATAGCCAGAAACCACTCCTTTAAACCTGATCTTAAGAGGGAGTGTTGGAACCCTAGAAAGATTAGCATTTTAGTCTTTAGATTAGTTTTTGTCATAGTGTAGGGACTTATTATGTAAATATATATTCCTTTTGTATCTTTTTATTAGTATAGATAGGATTGCTTGTTTTTGTGCAGGGTAGACTTTTGATAGACTTTGGAATATACTTTTGTTCATATTCTCTCAATTACACATTGTAATCCATACTAATATAAATAGAAACTCTATGAATTTTCTAATATTTGTTTGTGTTGATTACATAGTTCATATAATTGTCAATTGCTCGATAACAAATACAGATCGATCCATTTGAACCTATCAAGGAGTGTGTGGATGAGCATCTTTACAGAGCTATTATTGGGTCTCTTATGTACCTCACAGCTAGCAAGCCTAATATGATGTTTGCCACATGTATTTATGCAAGATATCAAGCCAATCCCAAGATGTCACATCTAGTTACTATCAAGATAATTTTAAGATATCTCAAAGGTGCCTCAACACTTTGCATTTGGTATCCAAAGAATTCTAACTTTAATTTGTATGCATATACAGATAACGACTATGGTGGATGCAACATGACTGCAAAGTCTACATCAACGAGATGTTAGTTCCTTGGTGGAAGGATAGTCTCTTGGCAGTGCAAGAAACAGTCTTGTGTCTCTGCATTAACTGCTGAAGCTGAATACATTGCTGATGCAAGCTGCTATGCTCAAGTGCTTTGAATTCAAAATCAGATATTGGACTATGAATTAAACATCAAAGAGACTCCCATTCACATACACAACAATAGTGTCATCTTTATCACAAAAAATCATCTACAACACTCAAGGACAAAACACATCAATATCAGGTATCATTTGATTAGACATAACTTTGAAAAGTGATTAATCAAACTAGTTAAAGTTAACACAAATGAACAATATGTTGATCTGTTCACCAAATCTTTTGATGAGCAGAGATTTAAATATCTTATATCAGCTATTAGGATGATTAACTTTGAGTAGCTTTTCTTAAAAATTAATTCATATTATTTCTATAAACTGTGTGTCCTAGATTGTCTATTCTATCACCTTCATAAGCCTTTGTTTACTTTGAAAGAAAAAAAATTTAGTAGACATTTCTTATATTTTTGAAAATTTTGATATTTTTATTCTTTGGAAGATACATATTTACCTTCGAAAGAAATTTATGTCTTCCAAAAAAACAACTACTTAAGAAAATTTACCTTCGGAAGAAATTCCAAAATATCTTCTAATACTTAACATTATTCTTAGGTACTTGTATGTTTTCAAGAACAATTTTCTTCCAAAAGTAATCAACTCTCGGAAGCTTTATTAAAACTTCCAAGTCTTAATCTCCTTCGAAATAAAATTTTATAAACTCTTTGAATATCTTCCGAAGTCATTTTGGCTTTAGAAGCTTTTCATCAAAACTTCCGAAGTAAAATTACCTTCGAAAGATTTTAAACTTCCAAGAAAACTAATTTTTGGGCCAAAGAAAACTGCCTTTTCAAATGTGGGACTAACATCCGAATTTCAAAATTTATCCTTTTTTATTAACTTTTTCTCAGATCCATTTCATATGTATACCCAATGGTTCCCCCCTCTTTCACTCTCTTCTTCTTCTGTACTATTTCAAAACCTAAATTCAGCAACAAACGGCCATTGATCTTCACTTTCTTCACCTTTAAGCTTTCTCAAATGGCTAACCTTAACCACATAAACGACCCTGATTTCTTCATGCAACTTCATAGGCAACATAATCAGGTTGCCCTGCTGAACTTTAAGAAATATTTAAGTTTCTCAAAGGTTTTCCAATTTCTAGCTTTATCCAACTACTTCACCACCCTGACCATTGATCCTCTACTCAATGAGGATCATTTGCTTGAATTCTAAAAGTGTTGTCAAGAGGTCATTATGGATAGGGAGAAGCCACTGTCTACGATAGTGCAGAGGAGGATAATTTTCATCATTCCAGCCATCATCAACACTCATATTCAGCTAGATGATGAGGAAGGTGAATTGTTCATTACAAAGAAAAGCTGTAAACCAATCATTTCAGCAGATGGGTTATGAAGTAGATTTCTCTGTAAAAACTTTCAAGAAAGGGAAGGTCTCATGATAGTGGAAGTACCTATTCCATGTGGTCATCCACAGGTTATCCAACAAGCATAGAGGATAGGATCAGATTCATAAGAATCTCTCCTTTATAGTGCATAGAATGGTTCAAGGGATCCAATTCAGGTACTCTCAATTTGTTTACACAAATTTACTTGCAAATTTGGATTCCTTAAAGTATTACATGTTTCCTAGATATGTTCAATACATTTTCATATGTGAACTGGATTCATAGTTGAGGAAACAGGTAATATTATTAAACTGGGACAGATAAACCCCGACATCTTTAAGATATTAAAAAAGCCAATTATTGGCTTCTTTGGGGTAGAAATAGCCCTTGTCCCAAAAATGTTAGAGTTCGTTGCTCAAGGTAACAATCCAACAACACAAGCCAGGGTTGAACCCACACCTCCTACTTCTCAACCCAAAAGACAACAACAAATCACCCTCACCTATTAAAGAAAATCCAAACAAACCCATGCACAAGCTCCTTAGTTTGTGTAGACCCCCATATCACTACCCACACTACCCAGATAAGAAGAAATGGACAATGGAGCTCCCACTTCTTTTGAGGAGCAAACCACTCCATCTCATCAAAAATTAGTGCTGAGGTTTCTTATGCTCAGCCTGATAAGCTCATTAGCCCACCAGCCTTAAGCCTTCACTCTAAGTCTAAACACTCAAGTGAACAACCATCAGGGGAAAGTTACCATCCCCAGCCTCTAGATCTAAACCAACCTATCCCTAACCTTGAATTATATGATGATGAAGATATGGGATTCAGTGAGTACCATGAGTCTCTCTATTCTTACCTTACTCAAATAGAGATGAGTGCTCCTGATTTTCTCATATCTAGCCCACATCATTCACCCATCACTGAGGTGGATCTTCTTGAACCTGTTCAGGATGTCTATATTGAAGAGTCTTTCACTTCTACAAGTGATGACATCATTAGGACCTCAACCATGGCAACCCAGCCCATTGACACTTCAACTAAAGTTGTTAGTGAGTAGGGGAAATCCAACAGCCAAGAACTCTATGATGGTGGTAAGAGAGAAGACTTTGGTCCAACTCTCTTATTCTCCAATGATTCTTCTAATAAAGATAAGGGGAACATGAGACTAAAGGTGTAGAAACTATCACAAGCTTGATGCTATTTAGTCTCTAAGGTTAGTCATCTGGAATCTCAGGTGACCACCTTACAACATAGGATCAATGATGAGCAACTTAAGATATCTTATCTTAAGGAACAACTAACTGGGAGAACTTTAAGGAGAGCTCATCCAAGAACATAAAAACTTGTGGATGTGATTGACCTAACTCTTAGCTCACCTATGCAAGAGGGTGATGCTACCAAAAAAAGGGAGAAATTCATAGCAATCAAAGAACCTAGGAGTTCTTCATAGAGTATAGACATTAAGGACTCACCATCCTCATTTCCAATTATCCATACTCAGCAACTTTCTTAAGTTCACATTGATGTGGATTCACTAAAATCACTCATTTAGAGTCTCTTTGAGGAATATAGGCTAAGGGCTATCTCATCCCCACCTCAAGAATCTTCAAACTACATAATTGGGTGGAGGTATGATGCTGACAGAAGAGCCCTTATACTTCAAAGAGTTCAAGGGCAACAAGAGATATTTAACATTCAGACCTTGAACCACTATGAAGGTCTTGATCTAGTCAACATGGAACTTGCCAATCCAAATCAATCTAGGCAAGCTGACAGGCTAACTCAAAGGATTCAAGACAGAATTATTGAAGAGTTCAGCTAAAAAAGAAGATAAAGGCAATCAGGTAATGTCATTAGTCAACTGGATGTTGAGGCAGACCCTGAGATTATCTTCAAAAGGAAAACCTTTATTGAAGGCCTAGTGATAGAGCCTGAGAGTAGTGTCATAATCACAACTACTTCAACAATCCATCCTCTCAGTGAAACACCTACTGGTGAATATGTATCACAACCTCTATCTAGCCAGAGCATGGATACTACTACAAGCAATAAAGGCCAAAACTCTCTCCACCCTGATTCATAAAGGTCTGTGGGTGACAAAGGGAAAAGGATTATGACTCCTAAGGAGAATGATGAGGAGGAGAGAGATAGGAAGAGGAAGGTAAAGGAGGATAGTTCCACTGAGTCGTCAGGCTTTATGGAAGCTGTAACCAGGGTTGCCCCTAGACCAAACACTCAAAATGATGAGTTGAGGGTAGCCTGGATTACCTACTTGCAAACACTCAAAGACAAAGTCTTCCGAAGCCAAGATATGAAGACTAATTTCTTCCAAATACTTTTGAGACATTTTTTATCTGATGTACTTTATCATAAAGCTGGACTATTTTCCGCTCCAACTCTGTTGACTCACCAACTTTCACAAGTTGGTGAAAAGGTTCATGATTTTGGTAACTATACATTAATGTATTGAGTCTGTGCCTTCCACTTTATGTACTTTTATTCTTTTTGTAATATATTAGGATGTGAGCTATGGTGTGTCATAGTCACTAGTCAAAAGGCAATCTACCTTTTGACTCTACATTTAATTTTGTTGTTGTCTAGATCATGTGTTTCCAGCTGGTCTTCTAAATATGGTTGGTTGTAGGATGTAGTATAAAGTATCTTAGGTTTTTATAACTTTGAATGTATGCTTTGAAACATTATAAGGAACTTGAGTACAATATACAACATTTTTGAAAACCAATACTTGTGTTGTTCCGTCTTTTGTTCTGTCTCATATTTGCTTATGTTATAAGTATCAAACCATTGTGCTACCAGTTTCATATTTGATTTGTTAAATGTTCTTGAACAACTCTCTTGATTGTGTCTTTGTGTTGTATTGACCATCTCTCAAACGGTCCTACAACTCCTCGTTATCACAAAAACTTGCAATGTGGTTTTTGAGACTCATTACTCATCTCAACCAAATCAACTCATCTCAATCAAATCCAAAGGCCCAAATTTCCGAATTCCTATTAGTTGAAATAATCCAAACAACAGGGCTCGATTATGCAACCATAACTACTTGACACTTAGGTATGAGACATATCGGTAGTAGAATTTTAGAATACAAGTATTTTTTAAGTGTTTTACTTTTGTTTTTGCTTTTTTAAGTGACTTAATCAACTAATGAATTAAACATCTATTTATAGTAACCTAGATGGGTAAAATGGATGAAAATAAGAAAAAATAGTCAAAAGCTTACCCCAAACAACTATGTAGCCGTCATGTAATGATCATAATTCCTAACGGCTAGATCCAAGGGTGTTCAAAAAATCCAAGACCCACAAATAACCGATAACCGAGTTGTGTTCTTAACAAAAAAAAAAACAAACCAATTTGTGAATTATATTTTTGGTTTGGTTTTTAAGCATATCCAAATTGTGAATTCGATTTCTAATTTTGTTAACTGTTACACAAAATCTTATTTGTTCGATTCAGATATCCGAATAAAGCAAATAATAACCACTTTAAATCGAATATCCAAACCAAATAAACCAATAAATGAGTTTAATCAGTTGAATTCAATTCAGTTATGCCTATTTTCAATTATTTTTTGTTTGGTTAATAGATTGGCCAAAAGATTTTCATAACTAAACAAATCGTTTAGCCAGAACCAGTTTTGGAACCGGCTTTTTTCGGGTCAGCTAGAAACATCTTTTGGTTTGAAACCAGGTATGGAACCATGTTTTTTTTTTTCAAAATGTAGAACCGGGTAGGAAATCAATGGTCTTTTTCAGGTACAAACCTTTGGACCAGAAGAACTGGAACATGTTAATCGGGTTCAGTTTGAACCCTATTTTCTTTTTCTTTTTTTTCGCAACACTATATAACACATCAAAAGCTATTTTCTTCAACAATCATAAGGACCTTAAGGAAGGTTTATGAGAGTACCATGTGACTAACTAGTGACATGTTCTCTGTTTGTTATCATGGCCAAGTTGGAAGATCTTTGAAGATTATTCGGCATCATCTCTTTCCAAGCAATGATGGTAGTTCATATTGGTTTCATACAATCAAGTATTGGAAATGAGATCGTTGCTCAATACGTTTTATCCATAAGGTCATCCATATGCTTTACGAAATGATTCATAAATCATAATACAGTATACAACACGATTATCTGATATACAACATGATCATCTCATGTGGCAAGATAGCCTTTAATACATTAAGTTAGGGTAGTGGGTGAACTTGAGGCTCAAGTGATGATAATGATTATAATTCCATCAAATGCATATTACCAACCTATCAGTTTGGAAATCCCTCCATCTTTCTCAAAATTGACGGGAAGTGTAACTTTATATAATAATAATAACTTTTAAAGTGTTTTAACTAGATAACTCAAAACTAAAAAATATACTAATTAAATCACTCAACTTTTATATTATATTTAAATTATAAATCTTCAAATGTTATTATCATGTTTTTCTTGTTTCAACTAGAAAATATTTTTCTTTTTGATACTGATGTAGATCGATGATGAGAATTTTAGATATTTTTTTATTTTTAATATAATTAATATTTTTTATATAATTTCATATATTAAAAATACCAACCCCACATCTTCTCCTCCATAACTTTCTTGACATAAAAAAATTCGATGATAACTTGATTTGATGATTTAGTAGTGCAATTTAAAAAAATTTGTATAAGTGATCAAACTGAAAAAAAATTGAAACTTAATTACTTTTGAGTTTAAAATATGGGATAATTACGAAATTGATAGGGACCACAACCTCTTTTTAGCCATAATTTTTATCCTCTTTTTGACCAAAATCTTTTGTTAAGTGAACTGATGACTCAAGTCACACTACAAAGAGTTAAAAGTCAAAATCGGAGTTGCAAGGAGTCGTATACATGAAAACTATAATCGTATGCACCAATCAGCATGTATTGCTTCTCGATAATACGAACTTGGGGACGAAATGAAGCCTTATGACACTATACTGATATAAGACCCACATATCCAGCAAATAGCATCAGTATGCATGAAATAATGTATGCACCTGCAACAATTACAGGTTCCTTTATCCCGCA
The DNA here is from genome assembly GCA_018326385.1 of Flaveria bidentis. Taxonomy (NCBI): domain Eukaryota; kingdom Viridiplantae; phylum Streptophyta; class Magnoliopsida; order Asterales; family Asteraceae; genus Flaveria; species Flaveria bidentis. The sequence goes on from BJCM01101118.1 coordinate 11,869, forward strand.
CAATTCAAGATGGTAGTGCAAAGGAACCATTCTGAACAAACGTCGCCCAATTCCGTGCATGCGTTTCGTGGTCTTGAAGTATGATACCTAACAAACAAATTCAGATTAATAACTGCCTAATTTAATTAATATCAATGTCTATGATTCAAAATAGAGGTGACATTTACATATAAATAGGTTGATTTGGTTAATCTCTTAAATGTCCATGGGTAAAGAATAAATATTAAACTATAATACACTTTTTTTATATATATAATAACAATACATATTTTTTATAAACTTTTTAATACATTATTTATAAAATTCTAAAAAAAATAGATAAAAGTGTTGTGGGTTGGCCACGTTGCTTGAGATGCTTTTGTTTAATAATGTACAAGCGGGAAAAAGGATGGGCTATGTTAGATTGGATAATGGGTGAAAAAAGGTTTGGGTTGAAATTGTCATGTCTAAAAAACAAGTCAAATAGGTTATAAGTCATATCAACATTAATTTTTTTTATTATGTTTTGTATTTCATAAACAATCAATAAATTAAAATGCGACCATAAAAACTTTACTTTTTGAAAACTTACACAGGGTAATTTTGTAGTATATATTAGATAAGAATAATAATAATTTAAAAACATATATGTGGGGCATGTAACGAAAATGAATGAGCTAGTGATGAAGTAAATTCTTGCTTGGGCGGATTTCTAAACTGACAAGATGATTTACTGATTAAACCATCCTGTCCAGATAAATTCTCTAAGCATGACCCAAACAAATCCAGGAACCTAAATTGTTCAACAAATGTGGCCCAAACTTTAGTAAAAGTTGCTCCTCTAAAAAATGCAACAGAAATGAGCAGAGCCTAACACATACTAAACATTAATAAATAACCATCATAGCAAGTTTTACCTGCAACAAAACGGACAGTGCCTCCAACACAATGACACCAGATGAAATAAGCAATGGAAAGAACATTCCTGTAGAAGCAGCCATTGCAGCGAGGGCCCCACCTAATGCCAAAGCTCCGGTATCACCCATGAACACGGAAGCCTTATACCGATTATGAGAAAGAAAACCAACACAGGCTCCAGCCATTGATGCTCCAAACACAGCAAGATCTGGTTTATATAGCAAAAGTAACTACTTAACAAATCCCATTTAAATAACCTAAATCTGTATTTTCCCCTTTTTATGGTTTTTATAAACAAGTAGTAACTAACCTGAACATATTGGAAGAACTGCAATGGACATTCCTATGAATGAAAGTGCAGCAGTTCCTCCGGCTAATCCATCAAGACCATCAGTTAACCCCATCCCATTTGTCATTGAAACAAAACAGAATGAAGTCAATAATAAATAAGACCCTCCCATGCACACCAGACCCCATGGTAGAGGTAGAGGCACCACCATTTTACTACACAGAAAGAACAACCAAATTACAAAGTTAAAAACCAATGACAGCGGCTGGTGCCTCAGTAAATTTGACCATGGTAACTTTGTTCTGAAAAGGAGCTAATGTGTTGCTTACATGTAGCATGCTAATTCATTGTAGCCAATATTTACTCTAATTAATTTTGTTCCTGAAAGTTTGAGCCTTTATATGGGTGTAATTCAATTGTGTTAAAACTTAGATAATACCAGAGTTGTTTAAGTTTTAATGCATATTTCCCTGTAAAAGCATTAGTGGTCGCATGTTTATACAGCTGATATGAAAACAACCACTTTATACAATGCAACGAAAGGCTGTACAAAGAGTAGTGCTTATCATTTTTAAGTAGACTGTTGCTGTAGATCAAATGCAAGCAAGGAAATTTGGTACAAACGCCTTCACGACTAGTTTGTTAGAAAACCTGACGAAGTTTCCGTCTACCTAGTAACAATATGAGCATTAACCTATTTAATGGGGCATTTTGTTTAAATTTCAGAATGAAAGAAATTAGAACATATGATTTCACTGCAAGATTGACATCTTAAGGAAAGATACGTGAGTTACCATCGAAATAGTTACAAGAAAGTATACATGCTGTATGGTGATGATATATTCCTGGCACATAACCAAAAATAGAACCATGCTCCAACAGCTACCTGTGCAATAAAGATCAAGTAAAAGCTTATTACTAGATTTACTTATAGAACATGTGGCAAGATGGGAAGATCGGATGCTTCGGGTAAGGGTCCGAATGGGACAGGTTGGGTTGACCCACAAACACTCTTTTGTCCTTTTCTATTAATAATCAAAGCCCTATGAGATTATACATACTATAATAATATAACATTTATGATATAACAATCCAGGAAGTTGTATGTTAGTAATGTTACTAAAAAAATGGGTGACTTTCAACTCTCCCACACCTTATAGCTGATCATGGTTAGCCATTTGGCCAGTTTAACTGTTTTGAGATAATAAACAACCCACGTCAACCCATTCAAGAGTAATCGAGTCAAAAATACCACAGGTCAAAAACTGGCCCTTAAGTTATAAAGAATAGGGAGGACGGAAAGAGCCTTAATGTAAAAAGGTTATCAAAGCACCAAAATCCTCCCTACACTTTTTACCTTAAGATGATTTTTTACATGAACCTTAACCCGAGTAAGAATTAGTAAAAGCTTTTACCTCCAACAATATTCTTATCCATGGAGATAAACCGACCCTTCTCCTTTTCACAAGACACAAGAAGTCATTTACTAGCCCAATTGTGGCAAATGCTAAAGTGGCTATAGATGCCCCAGCAACTTCTATAGAGGAAAACCCAACTAATACTTCAGCAACAACTACACCAATAGGTATAAGAAACAGTCCACCCATTGTAGTGGTACCCTTCTTAGAGGAGTGTCTAGCTGGCCATTTTCGCATCTTTGAAATACGAAACAATGGAACACATATATAGCCAGCAAATGACACTAAAACTGCAGAGGCTGTAAAAGGGCATATCAAGTGAAATGGTGGTAATGGAAGTCTCACTATTCGCCATGCATGTGAATCCAAAAGAAGTAGAAAAACCGTCAAAAAAGCAACAAGACCTATGTTGATGATAATTCCATATTTTATCCTGCATTGCACAACATAAATTAATAGAGATTTAACTTTAAATGAACATTAATTTCTTATATCATCAAATGACTGATGTTAAAATGCAAGAAAGATCATATCAAGTGAGAAGAGATAGAGTGGATCATCTGAAAAAGAAGAGCAGTCCTGCTATATGCGTGGGATATTGTGTCAAAACCCAACGTTAAAAGCTTAATAGATAAAAACTATTACAAAATGAGTATGTTCTTATTCCTGAAAATTGTTTGAGTAAAAAAACAATAAAGAAGTCACAAAAGTGTTTCTAAAAGTTTATCTTTCACCAGCCACATGATCCATTCTCTTCCATTATGTTTGTCCAAAGTCAATATTCATAAAATCAACTATACATTCAACAAGATCTCCATGTGATTATCCTCCATCCATATTGCTAAGAAATCAACATTAGTTTCTTCAGAGACTAGGCACTTTGCTTTTCATTGATTTTGATTTTGTTAATCCGGAGATACATCACCATGAAGATCCAGTGAACTTAAAATTAGCAAGTGAGAAGCATGTTGGTGAACTTTTTTGATGTCTCAAAGGATACGTATCACATTATCAAGAACATGATATCATTGGCAATAGGAGCCCGAAGACGCATTTACCCGGTCTGAGATTTACCAAGCAGTCTTAACTCATGAGCAGTAGCTGATAATGCATCATCAGGTTTACGAAACCGCTCACTTGATGTTGGAATATCAACTTCAGTGATTGGATTTAATATAATATCTCCATCACTTTCTTCACCTTCACTTGATGAAAACCCATATCCCAAAGACCCATCACTGTCAACCCTATCATCCAGTGAAAAACTAGATACAGAATCCTATAGAATCAAAGAAATTAAAATTCAGTTAACTGATAATAAAAGAATTCTGATTGCGTAATGTGTTCAGCCAAAACAAAGATCTCTGGATCCTGATGGAGTAATAATAATAATAATCCCTAATCAAGTATTTCAAGTGAATCTGTATCTATTTCATTAGTTCATTCTACACTTCATCAATCATCATATCTGGGTGTAAACTGTAACCTACTTAGGTACAAAACAGCAGACTAGGTTAAAATATATTGAGTGCAGATAAGAGGTCATGACTGATATCAAGAATTACACTAGACTAATAAAAATTTACAAGGCTAGAAGAAAAAAATCTTAGGAGTAGCTAAATCAATGATCAACATTAACATTGAAAACAAAAAGAACTCCCAGCTCCGTATATCAAACTTCAAAAAGCCTAAAATGGCACCGAAAATAGCAAAGGTTACTACTACAATAGTTTAAATGGACCATATTAGGGTTGTCTATGAGTTGAAATAAGATCTACCCCTAAACTAGAAACAAGGAGGAGATACCCAATCCATGGTAGCAACAACAAGAAATCTGCCCCTTGTAGAAGAATGCCCATATCTACGAATTCTCGATCCCGATAGCTGCGAAAAAGTTAACAAAAAGGTGAATACAAATGCATATATCAAGTTCTGGTTGCAGTAAACAGGCGAGGATTAGTTTACCTTGAAGCACACAAGGGAACGAGGATGATGATGATCAAATGATGGAAAACTATTAGGGCCTGGTTGATGAGATCGAATTAAGGGATGTAGAAGCCCTGATGGAGGGAAATTAAGGGATGAACAAGAAGAAGAGTAGGATCGCATGATTGGAGGAGAGGTGTTAAGAAAGCATATTCTATGTTGTTTGTTAGGTTATTGCAGAGAACTGATGAAGACGACAGCAGCTTGCTTTGGGGTTATCGATAGCCCGCTCTCGGTTTCTATTTTTTGATTATTTCTGTTCGATCCGGACTTTGCACCATCTGAAAAAGGCATATTCTTACGAACGACTTCGGGATCCGTTAAATAGACACCCCAGTGATTTTTAAATTAACACCTTAAAATTTTTATACGTGTTGTATAGGCTCATACGCGTCGTATAAGTGGGGGTCGTATAGGGCTATATGTGTCGTATAGTCCTTTAATAAGCCTCGAATTTTTCATCATAGTCAATGTCGAAATTCGTTATACGCTTTGTATAGCTTTATATGTGTTGTATAAAGGGTTGTATAGAGCTATATAGGGAGTATATTTCTCTAAAATCCTCCCTGAATTTTATTCGTTTTCAGTGTATACGACCCTATACGCGGCATATAGGAGGGTGTCGATTTATCTGGGTGGGTGTCTCTATATTAATACCTTAATATATCTGTCTATTTATCTATTAGTTATATATATATATAGATATATATATATATACACATAGATATATATATATAGATATATACGTGTGTGTGTATATATATATATACACGTATATATATATTGTTACGATCAGGTATTTGCACGAAACACCAACTGATTAACGTGTAAACCAAACCAAATAGTGCGCGTAGAGATTAATGAAGAGGCTGATGCAACCTAAATATCTTAAGTCTATCCTGTATGCTGCACAAGTACATTAAAGAAGAATGCTTGGGAAGTTTCAGACATGAAACAGAAAATACTCTAAGTGTGAAATCTTCCGAAGCCAAGACCAATATCTTCCGAAG
>BJCM01101134.1:0-12869 GCA_018326385.1 Flaveria bidentis
CAAAGAATGGAAGGTTTCATCAAGTCTCAAGATTCTAGGATGTGGGAATCTGTTGTCTTAGGATCTTACATACCAAGCACCTCTTGAGTTGCTGCTGGAGGTGGTATGATCCTGAATGCTATGGCTGAATACTCTAATGAAGATAGAAAGAGAGTAGAAATTGATTAGAAAGCCATGACAACCCTTCAGACTACTCTTCCAAACTCTGTATACAAAGGTTTCAAGAAATGAAAAATAGCTAAACAGTTGTGGGATGCATTGAAACTAATGTATGAGGGTTTTACTGAAGCCAAGGAGAACAAGAAGGATCTCTTGAAGCATCAGTCTGAAAAGTTCACCTTTAAAACAGATGAAACCATGACTCAACAGTACTTCAGGTATGTTGAGATTATGGACACTCTAATGGATGTTGGAGTGACTCTTGAAAATAGGGACATTGTAAGGAAGTTCATGACCTCTCTTCCTAGGCAATGGACACATTATTATGTTGTCATCAAGAGGAATGAGAACCTTAAGACTCTCACTTTGACTGAGTTGTATGGTATTCTCAGTGGATACCTAATGGAGATGAACATGCAAAGTTCATCTAGTAACTCCAGCAATCAAATGAGTTTAGCCTTGCATGTGACGGAAAGGGACAACATAGAACCTCAACATCATCTTATATGCTACCCTGACAACTCACAAAAGGGTCTTTTCATCACCTTCCTGGAGACACCAAGGGAAATCTACACTAAAGGAAGCCCATTCCAAGAGAAAGCTCATGCAACTTTCTATTCACCCTTGAAGACCCAGATGACTTAGGTGCATGAAAATAGTCTAGCAGATGGCTCTTCTCACTCATAGAGCCAAGAAGTTCTACAAGAGGACAAGAAGGAAGTTTCTCAGCAATACATCTAGTGGAAAGTTTGGGCTAGATAAAAGCAAAGTTAAATGTTACAACTTTAACCATATGGGTCATTTTGCTAGGGAATGCAAGGCAACCGGGACAAATGGTGGCCAAACACAAACCAGACTAAACTACACTAAAAAAGCCACCTAGAATGAGAAGCCAAAGCAGCAAGCTGTAGTTGTTGTTGAAGAAGGAGGCTTTGACTAGAGTTTTTAGGTGGAAGATACATCTCTAAACCAAGCTCTAATGGCGGACCATGATGAAGCAAAGGTATTGAAACATCTCTGTACACCTGAATATATTGCTAAAGTTAATAGATAAAGGTCCTACAACTTAGAGATGAGATCTGATATTAAGTTCTTAAATATTTTAAAATCTGATTTCAAAACATCTGAAAATGACTATAAGTTAAAGATAGAGGACTTAGAGAAAACCATTTTAGTTCTTAAGTATGAACACACCAACTACAGGACTCAGATCAAAGATCTCATAATCAAGTTGACTAAATGCCAGGCTGAGCTTGTGATTAGCAAAGCCATGGAAAAAAAATGTGTTCTTGAAGAAGAGACCTTCAAGAACATTATATCCTCATCATTGCATGCAAAAGTTTGTTATCAGAATAAGCAGGGACTAGGATCTAGTTAGATAGCTCCTCCACACACATTCTTGTCTGTAAGATCTCCTAGGTGTGGAACTTGTGAAGATGAGCTTCCTCTAATAGACCCCTTGATTGAAGAGGATGAAGAAGTGATAATGGAGAATGTCTTTAAGAAGAGTGAAGAAGAGGATTCTAAGAAGGGTCACTATCATTCTAAGGAGAGTAAGAAGCCTGTGATGACCAAGTCTATGAGAAAGAACTTGATTAGAAAAAGCAAGAGAAAAGCAAAGAAGACTCAAAAGATCAAGGCCACTTTTGACTCTAAGCTGAAACAAGTCTTTATTTCTACAGGGTTTGAAGTGGTTAAGACTAAAAACATCAACTTGAACTCTAGTGCCAAGAGTTTTAGTTCATGTTCAAATCATCCCAGCATCAAGAAGAAGGCTGATCAGTTGTGTACCACTGCTACACAACCTAAACCATCCAGCTCCAAGTTCAGTTCTCACCCTAAAAGAGCTGTCTCAGCATCTGCAAAGATGAAGCCTTGTTCTAAAAAAAGGCTCTTAGGAAGAAGAAAATGAGCTGTGTTATATGTGAGAGTACATCTCATCTTGCTAAGGATTATTTCTACAATCTAAGAAACACTCTCCATATGACCAGAGAAGAGACTTCTAATAGTTCCAAGAAGAAAATAGCTTCAGAAGGAAAATCTATTTCCTTCAGAAGCTCCAAAATGAAGATGAAGGCAAGTGGAAAATTATCTTTGGAAGAAAATTTGGTCTCGGAAGATGGGAATACTTCCTAAGCACTGAAGCCTGCTGTAGTGATAGCAAGATCTTCTGAAGGACCAGTTATCAAAAATCCTAAAGTCAGTAAAACTTTTGAAGTATTGAAGATCAAGTCTAAACTTCCAAAGGTGGTATGGAAGTTCAAGAAAGACCAAGTGACTGAAAGTTCTCTATCAACAACAGCAAAGGATCCTCAAAATATGACCATAGGATCAATTACTGTTTCATTACCTTCAATTTCTTTTGATAAACCCAAGACAAGCAAGGCTTTGGTTTCCAAATGTAACTAACCATCTCTTTTGAACAATTCAAGACAAACAAGAATGTCTAAGTCATTGATAGTGGTTGTTCAAGGCACATGACATGCAATAGGTCACTACTCCAAAACTTTGGAAGAATTGATGGAGGACTAGTTGCTTTTGGAGGAGATGAGGGTGGTTACATATTTGGATGGGGCAAGGTCACAAATGGTAAACTCAGCATTGAGAAGGAAAACTTAGTCAAGGAGCTTGGATACAATCTTTTGAGCATATATTAATTTTGTGATCAAAGTCATAACATGCTCTTCACTGAGCATGAGTGCATTATTCTCAAGCCCGGGGTGGTCATTCTTCATGAGAATATACTACTTAGAGCCCCCACGAAAGCGAACATGTACAAGATGGATTTGCAAGAAACATCTCCTTCAGGAGAAGTTTCATGCTTTCTGTCAAAAGCAAATAATGATGAGTCTTTTCTCTGGCATAAAAGAATGTGCCATGTAAACTTTAAGAATATGAATAAGCTAATTAAAAATGATTTGGTAACTGGAATGCCAAAGAAAGAATTTACAAGTGGTGATCATTGTGTTGCATGCCTGAAAGGGAAGCAACACAAGGTATCTCACAAGCCAAAGGAAAGAAACTCTATCACTACTCCCTTACACTTGTTACATATGGATCTCTTTGGCCCCACCCGTGTAATGAGTCTAGAAAGGACCTCTTACTACTTAGTGATCACAGATGACTTCACAAGATTCACTCGGGTTTTCTTTCTTAGAGCTAAGGATGAGACTCCTGAGATTCTGAAGAATTTCATCTTAAAGATTGAGAATCAATCTGATCACAAGGTCAAAACCACAGGATGTGATCAAGGAACTGAATTCAAGAACCAAATACTTGATACATTTGTGATGAAAAGGGTACTACAAGACAATATAGTGCTCCCAGGACTTCTTAGCAAAAATGATGTTGCTGAGAGGAGAACCAAGACACTTATTGAAGCTGCAAGAACTATGTTGTCTAACTCTAAACTACCCATCACCTTCTGGACAGAGGCAGTCAACACTGCTTGCTATGTGCAAAAAAGAGTTTTAGTAGTTAAAAAACATGGTAAGACTCCTTATGAACTTTGGCATAAGAGGAAACCTTTCATTGGTTTTCTCAGGTCATTTGGATGTCCTTGCACCATCTTGAAAACCAAAGATCAAATTTCCAAATTTTTTGAGAAATCAGATAATGGACATTTTATTGGGTACTCTTCCCAAGCTGAGGATTATTGAGTATACAATCTCAGAACTAGGATTGTTGAAGAGTTAGTCAATATGACTTTTATTGAACACACACCCAGTGTAACTAGTTCTGGTCCTGATTGGCTATTTGATCTTGATTTAGTTACGAACTGTTTAACAAATCTTGTGAGAATGCTTCAGGGTCTACAAATATTCTACCAACAGGTGATCCTGATCTAATATTTGAGCTAACAAGACCTTCAAGCTATACAACTTCAGCTCCAATTGTAACTAATTCTGCAAATGAAGTTTCTATCAGCATAACAATGACCAATTCAGCTGATACATCTGAGATGCCTTCAAATTCTAGCTCAGAGGCTCAACAACCAGATAAAGAAGCTTCAAATATGGAAGACCATGCTAGTGGTGTGAAAGTGATCAAGAATTTCTTGATGCTAACAACCACTCCATTAAAGAAAACATCAATGATGTCACATACTCATTGAATCAAGTCTCTCTTGATAAGTGTGTTGATAAGATAGGAGAATCATCAAGGCCAGATCTAAATTTCCCTAACATAGATCTCTCTCAGCAACTTGCTGTGATCCCTCAGCTAAGGATCCATAACTCTCATCCCACCTGAAATGTCATTGGAGATGTTGATTCAGGGATAAGTACAAAAGGACAAACCATTATGCAAATGTTTGTCTTCACTCTTGTTTCTTATCTTAGATAGACCCTAAGAAAATTAATGAGGCTCTAAATTGAGTTGAATCTATGCAAGAGGAGCTGCTTCAATTCAAAAGGCAGAAGGTTTGGAACCTATGTCCTCTTCCTTATGGGAAGACTACTATAGGAACACTTGGCCTTTGGTACCCAAAGAATTCTAACTTCAATCTGTATGCATATACAAATAATGATTATGGTGGATGCAATATGGCTACAAAGTATACATCAAGGGGATGTTAGTTTCTTGGTGGAAGGGTTGTCTCCTGGCAATACAAAAAGCAATCCTGTGTCTCTACATCAACTGCTGAAGATGAATACATTGCTGCTGCATGCTGTTATGCTCAAGTGCTTTGGATTTAGAATCAGATGTTGGACTATGGGTTAAACTTTAAAGAAACTCCCATTCACATTGAAAACAATAGCGCCATCTCTATTATTGAGAATCCTATGCAACACTCAAGGACTAAACACATTAATATCAGGTATCATTTGATTAGAGATAACTTTGAAAAGGGCTTAATCAAACTAGTCAAGGTTAACACAAATTAACAATATGCTGATTTGTTCACTAAAGCTTTTGATGAGCAGAGATTTAAAGATCTCATATCAGCTTTGGGATGATTAACCTTGAGTAGCTTTTTCTTAAAACTATTTCATATCATTCTAAAATCTATGTGTCCTAAGTTGTCTATTTCATCACCTTCATAAGCTTTTGTTTTCTCTGGATGAAAATCTTTTTAGAAGACTTTCCTTAGATTTTTGAACATCTTGATTTTCTAGTCCTTCGAAAGATATGGTTTTATCTTTGGCAGAAACTTATGCCCTTAAAATAAATAACTGCCTAAGTAAAATTTCCTTCGGAAGAAATTTCTAAAATATCTTCCAAAGCTTAAATCATCTCTTAAGCACTTATATGTTTTCAAGGACAATTTTCTTCCGAAGCAAATTAACTCTCGGAAGCTTTGTTCCTATTGAACAAAACATCCAAGTTTTAATTCTCTTCTTAAGCAAAATTTTCAAAACTCTTAGGAAATTCTTCCGAAGTCATTTTGGCTTTGGAAGCTTTTCATTAAACCTTCCGAAGACAATTTACCTTCGGAAGATTTTTGACGTCCAAGAAAACTACCTTTTGAGCAAAAAGCAAACTATTTTTTAGAGGTGGGACCGACATCCGGATTTCAAAGTTTATTCTCTTTTATTAACTTTGCCTTAAATCCATTTTATATATAAATCCAACGGTACCCCTCTTTCTTTATCATCTTCATCTTACTCTAGACCTAAATTCCCAAAATACTCTCTACAACCACCTTTGTTCTTCTTTTCCTTCACAGTTAAGCTTTCTCAAATGGCCAACCTCAACCGCTGTAATGACCCAAAGTTCTCGATGCAGTTACACAGGCAATACAATCTGGTTGCTCTGTTAAACTCTGAGAAAGATCCATATTTATTAGAGGTTTGTCGATTCTTGACTCTATCAAACTACTCCACCTCCCTTATTATTGATCCTGTTCTTTATAAGGATCATTTTCTTGACTCCTAGAAGACCTGTCAAGAGGTCATCCTAGATAAGGAGAAGGTAGTGTCTGCTACAGTGTAGGGGAGGACAATCTTTATCACTCCACCCATAATAAACACCCATCTTTAGCGGGATGATGAGGAAGGTGAGTTGTCCTTTCTCAAAGAAGCTGTCAACCAATCTTTCTAGCAGATGGACTATGAATGGGATTTCTCTATAAAGACCTTTTAGGAAAAGGAAGGTCTCATCCCAGTGGAAGTATTTACTACATGTGGTCATCCACAACTTGTCCAACAAGCATGGGGGTTGGGACCAGATTCCTGAAGATCTCTCCTTCATAGTGCATGAAATGGTTCAAGGTTCAAGTTCAGGTACTCCCAATTTGTCTATAAAAATTTACTTGCTAACTTGGACTCCTTAGAGTATTATATGTTTCTCTAGATTCATGTGTACCTAGTTTAGGAGCTCAAATGTAAAATGTCTTTCATGTCTTATGTATATGTAACAGAATGGGTATGAATGAAATGTAATGTGTTGGTGATACTTATAATGTTTAATATTTCATTGTTTATTGTGTGATAACACATATTGAATTAACTATATACGTTTGTGGTTGTTTACATAGTTCTTAGTCAATAATGATTGAGTCAGTCGCACGACTGGATATTCAGTTGAGCGAATGGATCAACCGCATGCTTCAGTCGCACGACTAAACCATGCAAATGGTTCAGTCGCACGAATGGAAAACCCTAACCTATAAATACCACAATTCGTGGAAAAACGTAACAATTCGAATCCCTACACACACAATCGTACCCTAGCCGTCCAGAGACCCAAGAAGACCTGTTCCAAGTTCAAAGATCGTAGTTAATCATCTTACAATCATTCTTAACATTTTGATTCATTCTTAGATCGATTATACTTACGTTCTCACTGATTGGATCGCTAATCAAATAGGATTCCGCACTATTTGATTTGGTATACACGTAAATCAGTTAGTACTCCATACCTAAACGGTCCTAACAAGTGGTATCAGAGCTTTGGCTCTTGATTTGCGTATGATTCAATCGATTGATATAAATATTGCTTTTTTCACTCAAAAACTCAATCTTTTTGTGTCAAACAGTGTTTTCGATGTCTTTAGGTCAAAAAGTTAACGTTTTTTGGCATACGACAATTAGGGTTCCTGAGAAATTCGTGTTTTTGCGTTAAACTGTTCTAAACCTTTGTTTTTGCAAAAACAACAGCCTTCAGTCGCACGATTGACTCAATTGCACGACTGAATCCATTCGCACCTCCCATACGCAGGATTGAACTTAGTCGTCTTGTTCATTCGTACGACCGACCAGCTTCATTCGCATAGACTCCAAGTGCACTCTCCTTACGCACGACTGAATCCAATCGCACGATTGAATTCATTCGCACACATCATTCGAACGATTGAATCATTCGCATAAGTTCAATCCCACGAGTGGTCCATTCGCACAAGTGAAGTATTTGATTTCAAAAGTTTAAAGTTAACAAGATGGAAGAACAATACTCCGCGTTCACTGTTGGTAGAGACACACGGATCCAGAACCTCTTGCTTCTGGAGAATGAGACTGGGAATCATAACAAACCACTTAAGCTAATTACAGAGATGATTACCCATAATGGAAGCAACGTTTTGAGATCTACCTCAATGGAGTTGATCCCAACCTTTGGGAATCTATTGAAACAGGATATGACATGCCGGTTGGTGCAGATGGGGTAAAATTGACATTGGGAGAGATGACTGACAGCCAAAAGGTGAAATATAATGCAAAGAAGAAGGTCTATGCCCTGTTAACTCAGTCTATTCCAAAGGATATTTTCCATCAATTTTCTGAGAATAAACAGGCAAAAAAACTTTGGATAGCCTTGGCAAAATGCTATGACGGAAATGCTTCGTTAAAGGAAAAAGCTTTGAAGAAGGAGTTTGACAACTTCTCTTCAATGGGTAAAGAAAGTCTGGATGATGTAATCGACAGGTTCTATCATCTCATGAGTGAGCTAGATATTCATGGAGTCACAACGTTGATGGAAGACAAGGTATCCAGATTGGCGGATGGCTTACCAGAGAAGTGGGATTCGTTTGTATCTAATTTGAGACAAAACAGTATATTGGGAAAATTAGACATAAACGATTTCATCCTGAAATTAAGGGAGGAGGAACTTAGGATGAAATACAGGTCGCAGAAAGGAACATATGACCAAAATCCTTCACTCTACAACGCCTCTTCCATAATAGCCAGTTCAGGAGCACCCCTTCAGACTGCTTTTGTCTCAAGTTCAGCAGTTCCTTCACCAACCATAGCTTTAGGGTCTGACATGTCTGGGACATCAAGTACCCATTGTATTGCACCTGAGGGTAATGCTACCAAGTTAAAGACCGACAACCTCAGGAATATCACAGTGGAGGTGGCTAAAGAACATATGGATCTATTGGCAGCTGTTGTTCACTTGTATGACGGTTTGGTCGCAGGAAAGATTGGTAACTGCCACCTAGCAGATGAAGATTACGAACAGGATGTGGGCGTGATGTGGGTGTTGGCAAGTGCGTGATGTGGGTGTTGGCAAGTGCTGTGCGAAGAGCTAAAAAGTTTGTTAAGAAGACGGGACAGAACTTGATAGCCACTAAAGACACTACTTTTGGTTTTGATAAGTCCAAAGTTACCTATTTCAACTACGGAGAGAAGGGGCACTTTAAACGTGAGTGTGTAAAGCCCAAGAAGACAGGTAACAACAACCTGTTATCGACTTTTAACCTTCAAGACAAACCAACAGGTGGAGCTACCTCGTCTAGTACGGAGACAGGTAACAATTGGATTGTGGATAGTGGAGCATCCAGGCACATGACCGGGAACCTGTCACTCCTCTCAAACATCAACCAGATTAAAGGAGGACATGTTCCTTTTGCTAGAAATAAATGAGGTTACATCACTGCACAGGGAGAAGTGAGAAATCAGAATGTTAAGTTTGACAAGGTCAACTATGTTCAACAACTAAAAAATAACTTACTATCTGTATCCCAGATTTGTGACAAAGGGTTCAAGGTTGTTTTTGATAACAAGAAGTGCTACGTCTTGAAAAATGAGTACATCATTCCGGAGGACCAAATTTTAATGTCAGCTTCAATGTATAATGACTTATACGTCTTGGATCTGTCAAATGTCTCCACAATCGATCATCAAGTCCAATTCTTTTTGTCAAAGGCAACTGAGAAGGAATCCATCTCCTGGCATAGGAGAATGAGACACATAAATCCAAGGAAGATGAATCATCTCATTCAGAATGATTTAGTCAATGAGTTAATGTCAAAAACTTTCAACTTCCGGATTTTTGTGTGGCGTGTAAGAAAGGAAAACAGACCAACAAGTCTCACAAGGCAAAGAACGTCAACTCTATTGAATTGCCTCTCGAATTTCTACATATGGATCTGTTTGGTCCTGTGAGCACCAAGAGCATCGCTGGAGATCTGTATTGTTATGTAGTCACTGATGACTATTCCAGATTCTCTTGGCTAATGTTTCTGAAATCCAAATTAGAAACATTTGATTCGTTCAAACAGCTTGTGACCACATTGGAATCTCTATACAAGTTAAAAAGTACGTCAGATTCGCTCAGACAATGGTACAGAATTCAAGAATTAATGGATGGAGGCATTCTGCAAAGAAAAGAGAATTGTACATCAATTCACATCTGCCTACACTCCACAAATGAACGGAGTTGCTGAACGGAAGAACTGAAGCTTGATAGAGATAGCCAGGACGATGCTAGCAGACTTGAAACTGCCTATCCAATTCTGGAACGAGGCAGTAGCAAGTGCATGTTACACTCTGAATCGAGTCTTGGGGGTTAAACGACATGGTAAAACGTGTTACGAGTTGCTCCAACGACGTAAACCTAATCCGAACTATCTTGAACTATTTGGCGCACCATGTAGACTGCTAAAGAAACATCAGACAGGAAAGTTCAGTGAAAAGGCTGAAGAAGGTATCTTTCTAGGATACAACATACCGAATAAGAGGGTTTACAACAACTCAACGGGTCAAGTAGAAGTGTGGCGCAACGTCGACGTTCAGAGATTCACCACCCCCACTACAGGAAAAGGACCCGCCTTCTTTTTCGATTATGATGGATTCTTCAAGTCCTTTAACATTACTCTCACTCCTTCTGTTGCTGAGTTATCGACAAAGATGACGTATGATGTCTTAAACACACCGCCCCTAGACTTGACAACATCCGATTCACAAGGTCAGTCTTCTAGCAACTCAGGGGGAGCACCGGAAGTAAGTGACTCCTCGTCTGATGATGAAGAAGTGGAAAATGTTTAGGTGGATCAGGAGGAACAGGTTCCTACTACTACAAGTACACACACATCAGATGTTGATGCCTCTGACACTTCGAAACCCCATACTCCCCTGCCTCAGATACTGAACCTGTGGTTCACAATCTGGATAATGAGGTAGTTGTACCCACCACTCCTGGATCTCGCCTAAATGTTTATCATCCTCTGGACAATGTCATAGGGGATGTACAATCGGGAGTTCAGACAAGAAATCAGCTATATTCAGCTGATTATGCTTCAGTCATGGAAAAACGCTACCTTCACGACGGTGCTTATCGATGTTTTGTGTCTCAATTTGAGCCAAAATATGTAAGTGACGCCTTAAATGATGAGGCTTGGGTTAGTGCCATGCAAGAAGAACTTATTCAATTCAAGAAGTTCGGAGTGTGGACTCTGGTAGATAGACCTAAAGGTGCTAAGGTCATTGCACTAAATGGGTTTTAAAATGAAAGAAGGATGACCAAAGGGTCATTATCAGAAACAAGGCTCGACTAGTAGTTCAAGGATTTCGACAAGTCGAGGGGATTGATTACAATGAAGTCTTTGCACCAGTGGCAAGAATGGAAGCCATCCGTATCATCCTAGCCTATGCATCGTATATGAAGATTAAAGTCTATCAGCTTGATGTCAAGAGTGCATTCCTTCATGGTGAAATCTGAGAGACAGTGTATGTCAGTCAACCCGAGGATTTGAGGATCCGTATCATCGGGACAAAGTTTACACGCTAGACAAGGCTCTATAAGGGCTTCATCAAGCCCCCAGAGCATGGTATGAGAAGCTCTCGACTCATCTTGTGAAACACGGGTTTCAAAGGGGAGTGATTGATTGTACATTGTTTATCAAAGAAAAGGATGGTGACTTACTACTTGTACAGATCTATGTTGATGACATAATCTTTGGGTCCAAAAACAAAGATTGTGTAAAGAATTTGAAGCAGTAATGAAGGCCAAATTTAAGATGAGTGCCATGGGAGAAATGAAGTTCTTTCTCGGTTTACAGGTGGATCAGACACCTGAGAGAATTTCCTACATCAAACCAAGTATGTGTGCGATATTCTTAGTCGGTTCGATATGGAGAATGCTTGGGCAGCTGGGACTCCACTTGCTACAAACCACGATGTGGCACCCGATGAAAGTGGCGATCTGGTTGATGCCACCATGTACCGAGGAATGATCGAATCTCTCATGTATCTCACCGCCTCATGATCGGATATCATGTATGCGACGTGTTTATGCTCCAGATATCAGGCGAAACCGAAGGTCAACCATCTCATCAGAGTTAAAACGATATTTCGTTATCTGAAGGGTACTCCAACACTCGGGTTGTGGTATCCTCATGATGATGATTTCGAGCTTACAACGTATAGTGACTCGAATTACGGTGGTTGCAAAATGAACTACAAGTCAACATCAGCGGGATGTCAATTCTTTGGGAGAAGACTAGTCACCTGGTAGTGTAAGAAGCATGCCTTGGTTGCTCTGTCAACCTGTGAAGCTGAATATGTTGTTGCTACAAGTTGTTGTTCACAGATCATCTGGATTCAACAACGAATGCGGGATTACGGTTTGCAATTCTCTAACACTCATATTTATGTTGATAATTGTGCCACTGTAGCCGTAACTAAAAATCCAGTCCAACATCCTAAAACCAAACACATCGGAATTAAATATCACTTTATACGTGATTGTTTTGAAAAGCATTTGATCGATGTCGTTAAAATAAATACGGATTTTCAATGCGCTGATCTCTACACAAAAGCCTTTGATAAACCATGATTTCTCTATCTGTTAGAGGTCAATGATGTTAAAAAGAAAAGTGACATGATTTCTGACGATGACAGTACTTAGTCCGACAAGTAGATTTCATTTTTACTTTTATTTTATTTTATTTTATTTATTCGCCTATTAAAATTCTAAACGCAAAACTTTTTCGGTTTTAGAATTTTAGGGGGAGAATAGGTTAAGGTAGTATTAAATTTAGTTGTTTTAATTGCAGTACATAAAAAAAAGGAGGGAGGAGGACAGTCTAGTTAAGAGTAATGAGATCGTATCTGTGATACTGATTCAATGACTATGGAAAATGATAGTACACAGGAACAAATATTTTGGGACTTTAAAAGAAGATATTGTTTAAAATGCAAAATTCGAAGTACAAGTCTGAGAAGTCTTAGCAACAATAAAAGGAAAAATGATAGTAAAACTATCTACTACTAAGGTAACACGGAGAAAGTAGACCTAGAGGTTGCTAGGCCATTAGATGATGTGTCGGTAGATTCAACACAATAGATAAGTAGACCTCGTTGGTGATTTCAAGTTCAAACTAAGTTGTTCAACAAGCTGTGAGTTATCATCTTATCCCTGGTTAACACAATCAACAAAGTTCCAATAAGGGGTGACGAGCAAAATAAATGCCACAAATATGTGCGGATGACCATAAAATGAGCAAAGCACATGAAAAATGCAAAAATCAATCAAGCTAATAACCTATG
>BJCM01101136.1:0-16091 GCA_018326385.1 Flaveria bidentis
TGGAACAGTACATCAGATAAAGCATGTTACTAAAAGTCTTCGGAAGAAATCTGTCTTCATGAACTTGAAGCTTCGGAAGACTTTGTCTCTGAGGCTTTGGAAGACTTCATGTTTGGCTTCAGAAGATATTGGTCTTGGCTTTGGAAGATTTCACATTAGAGTATTTTATGTTTCATGTGTGAAACTTCCAAAGCTTCTTCTTTAATGCACTTGTGCAGCATGCAGGATAGACTTAAGATGTTTAGGTTGCATCAGCCTCTTCATTAATCTCTACACTTATCTATTACAAAAAGGATAAAGTATATGAAGTAGAAAGTTACAGACTCAAGACCTCAATGTACAGTTACCAAAAGCATGGACCTTTTCACCAACTCATGTAAGTTGGTGACTTTACAGAGTTGCATCGGAAAGGGGTCCAGCTTTATGGAAAAATACATTATATAAAGCATGTAGTTAAAAGTCTTCGAAAGAAATCTTTCTTCAAGAGTTGAGGCTTCGGAAGACTTTGTCTTTGAAGCTTCGAAAGACTTCATCTTTGGCTTTGGAAGATATTGGTCTTGGCTTTGAAAGATTTCACACTTAGAGTATTTCTGTTACATGTGTGAAACTTCTGAAGCATTCTTCTTCAGTACTTGTGCAGCATGCATGCAGAAAGACTTTGGTTGCATCAACCTCTATACATATTCTCTACATAGTCCAACACCAAATGCAACATTACGAAAGTGTTCGTGATTAACAATGTCGGTAAACGGGACAAAAACCATTTTATACCTACTAAAAAATAAAATTACAAACAATAACATCAAATACGTAATACGTTAAGAAAGCACAATGATAAATTCCAAACATACATACTTGTTGGTACTAAAAGTTGCATCAAATGGAATGACATTTCCAAACACAACATATTCCTCTTGCATTCCTCATCAACCTAAAACAACCTAGTCAATGTACCATTTTCATCAATTGTGTATTCAAATAAATTGTCAAGCAGATACTTTTTCTTGCTAAGAAACATTTGAACAATCATTTCAGTATTATATTCCCTGATGTAGCAGTATAACTTACTTTTAAAATTCTTACACTCAGTTACCATCACACTAACATGCTCAAAGCATCATATTTAGTCTTCATCATATTATATGCCTTCACATTTTGCTTCTTGTTCATTTTTGCTTCAATGGACCCCTCATAGATGAGCTTCGGTGCATCCCATAGTTGCTTTGACAGTTTTGCATTTCTTGAAGCCCGTGTGGAGTTTGGAATAGTAGTTTAGAGGGTGGTCATGGCTTTTTGATCTATATCTATTCCCTTCTGGACTTCTTTAGAATAGTTAGCCACCTCCTTTGGAATCATACCACCTCCAACAATAGCTGAAAATGTGCTTGGTATGTGAGGTCCAAAGACAACAGATTCCCACATCCTGGAGTCTTGAGACTTGATAACGCCTTCCATTCTTTGACACCAAGTGTTAAAGTCTTCAGGAGTGATCAGGGGGACTTTGTCATGGTTTTGGTTTCCATATCAGCATTTGTGAGAGCTGCCATTTATGATGTTAAGTGTTTTGTGAGACTGAGAGACCTAAGATACTTAGATTTAACAATCAAGAGCTTGGAATGCTCTAATACCAATTACAGGACCGTTTAAGGGATGGTCAATACACTTAGTCTTATAATGAGGAGAGTGCTAGAACACTTAATAGATCAAATAAGGAACTATGACTTATATTATGATACTATGAACACAAGTAAACAAGAGACAGAAACTTAAGAACACAACAAAGTAAAGGTTTTCAAGATTGCAGTATATTGCTTCTCAAGTTCTTGTACAAGTGATAAAAAGCATAAAAATAAGATATAAGGAATTGATACACTTTATACTACATCCTACAGCTAACCATACTTTAAAGGCTAGCTAGAAATACTAATCTACACAACAACAAGATCAATGTAAAGTCAAAAGACAAATTTGTCTTTTGACTAGTGACTATGATATGTAAACTCGCATCCTAATATATTACAAAAAGAATAAAAGTACATGAAGTAGAAAGTTACAGACTCAAGACATCAAGGTACAGTTACAAAAAGCATGGAAAGTTAGTCAGCTTTATGAAAAGTGCATCAGAGAAAGCATGTTCTTCAAAGTCTTCGGAAGAAATCAGTCTTTATTTCTTTTGGCTTCGGAAGACTTTGTCTTTGAAGCTTCAGAAGACTTCACTTTTGGCTTCGGAAGATATTAGTCTTGGTTGCAAAAGATTTCATACTTAGAATATTTTCTTGTGTAGAGTATGAAACTTCCGAAACAACTTTTACTTAGTAAAATGTGCATGCATGTAGGAAGCACTTGTGTTGTTTTGAATGTATCAGCCTTTTTATAAGCCTTACACATATGCCATGTAAAACTCATAAGCATCATTTATGGATGAAAATGTCAATCACACAACTGGTTTATATGACAATAGAACTTCTAGGATAAACCATTGGTCACATTCTTCGAAAACTTCTAAACAACCTCCTAAAACAAAAATATAAAAAACATAAATCATGCAACTATTATGTTCTAATTATGCAAAAATCAAATCAATTTAGATAATGAAAATTCCATGAATCACGCAACCGGTATATTTAATTATGCAAAACTAAAAATCCCTAAATCACGCAACCACAATATTCAGTTACAAAATAACGAAATCACTTTACAACATCAAATAAGCATAAAAATCACGCTACCATTATATTCTAATTGTGTAATAACTAAAATACTTTACCTTTACTACAAGTTATGTAAACAAATACGCTATAATAATCATTTGATCTATTACTTATCACGCAAGCCTTACACATTTACACTGAAACATCCAAAACTTTCATCACAAACTTATGTAGACACTAACATATGATATCATGAATCGAACAATAAAAGTTATATCAGTGAAATAGTAAATACGTTAATAATGATATTCAACAATAAGGAAAATTACACGAATCAATACGAATGAAACATATTAAAAACAATCACATTGCAAATCTATCATTAAAGACATCCAAGATCAACCAAATCGATTAATATATAGCTTTGGTCAATTGACAATTATAAAAAAATCAAAACTTAGGATTGCTATTTGAAATAATCAATCGACATGCAAGGTTATATTAAAAAACGTTCTCAATATAAACAACTATCAAAACCTAAAAAAACATATATACGATGATTAATGTAGCGGATCACGTCTTCATAAATTTCGCATGTCAAAAATTATGCAAGAGTGAATGTAGTTACACCCTATAATAGGTATAATTACAATCCTACCCACCCGTCCAATTTTTTTTTACCAAATTAGACTCCTAGTTTCATTAACGTCGGCTTATCTGTTAGACGTGTTGGGTCTGCCACTTAGTTGAAAACTATGATACAAGTCTGTGATAGTTCAAACCTGGAATTATTTGCCACACGACACGCTGTAGTGGCTTCGTACGCTTTGCACAAAATCTTAACTTTGTGCTGTAAACTTTCCCTATATATATGTATAAGTTTTGAATTGTTGGACACGTATATACTTTTAAGTATATCATTAAAGTTGGTGTTTTTACATTTAAAGTTTTGACAACGTGATTTCATTAAATTTATACTTTTATTATTTATGTGTGTTTGGTATTTCACGTAATCACATTTGTAAGGTTTTATTTTATTAAGTGCCCATAACCTCAAAAGTTTATGGATTCATTTAAGTACCATAGTTGTTTTTTAGGTCATGCTAATTTATTTTAGGTTTTATTGATGTTGGTTTTTATTTTAGTTTTTATTTAATCAGGCCAAACTCATATTAGTTGTGGGCCAAAGCCCACTAAAGTCTAAGCAACATCTACGTCTATTTAATTATCAAACCTAAGGCCTATTAAGACCAATGGGTCATAACAAATAAAACATAGTGTTTCAATAGTTGTTATGGTTTGTAGGTCAAAGCCTATTAGGCACATGGCCTAATGGCCCATTAGGGTTTGATGGGCCAAAGCCCATTATGATGTGTGTATGATCCTAAGCCTAGTATAGTTGGGCCTAATTCGCGAGCTCCCATAGTCAAACCATATTCGTTATCATTGTGTGACCCATGTTAGTTTTTAAAACCAAAATTATCCAGGCCTAAAAATCAAGTTTGCCACATGTATTTTGTACTATATGATTTTAATGCTATCGTCATTTGACATAGTATCATACTACCATAACAACTACAACAAAACCTCTCCACCCTTACTAATTAAATGTGTTAATCCTTTTCCCCACCTCATATATTGGACTTTTATTATATTATTGTATAAACTTTTTATACAATAATAATTTTTTAAAGCATAAAAGTTTTTTTTAAATGAAATATTTTAAAATTGATTATTTAAAAAGTCAATTTTTTAAATCAAAAAATAATTAAATTTGAGAGTCATGATAAGGAAGTTTTTAAAAATGAAATTTATTATATGAATTTTTCTAGAGCAAAATCTTTATTTATTTGTTTCTGAAAAAAATAGAAACAAATTTTAAAAAAGTTGATATCACTTTTTATTACTTATAGTCATTATACATAATTTCTATCATATCATATCTTAAAACATCATTTTATAATTAATAAATTTTATTATATTAATATTTTATTTCAACTTGTGTATCATACGGATTTACTAAAACTAATCTATATATACACATAAAAGTTATAATGAACTAATGATTGATGACTTAAGTGTCACAAAGATGAATACACACAAATTCTTTTAAAAACCTTATGAATAATATAAATGAATAATTAATCCAGTGTAAGAAAATACCTATTTAGATTTAATAAAAAACTATACTTGTATGTCTCGTCAACAATAAAATACTTAAAGACTTCTTGTATTGATATTAGTCACATAATGATTAATTACCATCGATAATACCTAATGAACCCATTAATCCTTTTCATCTTTTAACCATTTATCATAATATAAAAATAATCATACAAAAATATAATACAATATAAGTACTAGATTTAGTTAACCCATATAATACACAAGTTTAAAATATGAAAACAACATAATTCATAAATGTATAAATATTTCGTATGATTAAGTTATGTATTACTATAACAATGAAAAAAAATTTTACATTTATAAGTTATAAATATTAAAAAATTTGAATAATATAACATATAATTGATACATCTAAAAGTAAAAACCAGTTATATTAAAATCACACTAATCTAATGTATATTATTATATCTATAAATAATCTTTTTCCTTTTAGTTTTTAGTTAAATATTATTTGGTTATAAAAATATGTATAGTTAAAAACAATTGTATTACACAATTAAGTTAATAATATAAAAAAATTGAATTCAAAATAAAATGAATTATTTAAAACAATAAACTTAACTAAAATAATATATTAGTTTAGACGAATTTTTTTAAAAAAAAAAACATGAGAGTGCAATTTCACATCATAATTATTATTTTATTATATACTATAGATTTAATTTATTATGTAAATCAATTTGTTAACTCACACAAATAAAAAAATTATGAAAAATGGTGTGATAATTCCAATCTAATCTAGTTATATGATAATGTGTTAGGGCTTATGAAACAGAGAATCTTTAACACCTCAACAAAAGGGCGTATAAATCAAAACCCCTTTTCATGATTTGAACGGAGAGCACTCATCGGCATCTCTCCGACGACAATAATTCTCACTTTGCTAATCAAATTCAATCATTTCTCCGTCATCTACACAATCTAACGCCACCATCTTCAACCAATTGAAGAACCCTTTGCTCATTGACCATGGCGGCGACGGCGGCGGCTACGGCGGCAGCATGGCAGCCTCAAGAAGGAGGGTTTAAGGAGATCTGTGGGTTACTTGAGCAACAGATTTCTCCGTCGTCTGATAAATCTCAGATATGGCAGCAGCTTCAGCACTACTCTCAGTTCCCTGATTTCAACAATTATCTTGCATTCATCTTAGCTCGTGCTGAGGTAATTTGGGCTTTTTGTTTTGTTTCATTTTGGTATGAGTAATTGGTTGGTGGTATGTGAGGGTTTGGCTAGGTTTGTTGGTGTTAACTTGTGTTGTTTTGATTATAGTTCATCATGGAGACATCTTGCTTTGTGGGGGTATGGTTTAATGATTGTGGGGGTTTTTGGTTGATGTGATAAATTGTAGATGATGGTTGTGTTCCTGATTGAATGACTTTTTGTGTACTGCTGCTGTGGTTACTGGACCTAATTTGTGTCTTTTACTATAAATTAGGATGTTAAAAGTGGAACTTTTTAAATCTCAATTACAATCTGATTGGGTTGTGTTGATTGAGAAGAACCACATAGACCTTTGTATGTACGAATTCGAGATATGTAGCAAAAGAAAGCTTTGAATGAGTGAGTGGATTTGTTGGACTTCTTAAGCTTGATAGAAATAATGCGAGGAAGAGCCTTCATTAAAGATGCATAAGTTAGAGTTAGTCCTCTCAATGTTGATAATGTCGGAAAAGCAACATTTGATATGAAGTTGTAGAATGATTGCTATCTTTAATTTTTCATTATTTCATCTATATTTCTATTTTTTTTGTTGTCGTTGAAGATGGTATTACTCTCTCATGGCTAGAAGTGACTATCTTATTGATCATAACATTAAGCACCGATACTATTTATGTCATGGATATGGGTTAGCTAAGGATCAATTGATTTTGTTTTCTTCGTCGGTTCTTACTATTTGTTTGAAGAAACTATTCATCGGTTGTTGTCGTTTCGCACGTGTTTGCATGGTTGTTGCCGTTTCGCACGTGTTTGCATGGTTGTTGCCGTTTCGCACGTGTTCTTGATCTGAAAGAAACCAAGGAATAGGTTTGTGTCTTCAGTTTGTTTTTATTGGTTATCGGGTTTGGCTTCGAGTTTAATTATCGGGTTTTGATATTGGTCATTGATTCGTTTTGGTGTGATTGTTGAGATCTATGGTGGTGTAGCCAAGATCATAGGGGGTTAGTTATCTTATCCAAGTATTCTTGATATAATTACTGAGATTCAAAGTTGAGAACTCGCAAGTGCATTGTTGAACTAGTTTGTTTACTGTTTTTTTGAGAGTGATCAATAGAACAACACTCAAGTTCAGGTAGTTGGCCATGATTGTGTTTGCACTACTTTTAGTCTTGACTCAATTAGTAAACAAATTTTAGTTTGAGATAATGGCGGAGAGCGAAAAACTTCATGTTGAGAAGTCTAATGGGAAAGACTTTGGTTGGTGAAAAATGCAAATGGAGGATTTGCTTTTTTAGAAAGACTTGGATGTTGTTTTGGTGAGAAACTAGAAAATATGAAACCAACTGAGTGAAACTTTGGATAAAAAGGTCAAGGCGGTTATTAGGTTGTTGCTGACAAAGGACGTTACATTCAACATTCTGAAGGAAACTACAGCAAAAGGTATCATGGATGCGTTATCTAATATGTACGATAAGCCTTCGGCAGCAAATAAATTTTTCTTGATTCGAGAGCTAGTTAATACAAAGATGAAAGAGGGAAGTTTAGTTTTAATGCACATCAACAACTTTATTTCGATTTTGTCAAGACTTGGGTCAGGTGGCATTAAATTCAAGAATGAGGTTCAGGCTCTGCTATTATTATCGTCATTGCCTGATAGCTGGGTTGGTAATGTTACAACGATTACTAGTTCCACCAGCGCGTTTACTTTAAATGGGATTCGGGATATTATTATGGCCAAAGACATCAGACGAAGAAATTCAGGTAAATTGCCAAGTGAATTACTAAATGTTGGTAGAGAAAGAAAGAATAATAGAGGCAGTGGGAGCAAGATCAGGAAAAGGAGTTAGTCTAGGGCTCGAAATGATGTGACTTGTTGGAACTGTAAACAGGTGGGACACTTCAGAGACCAGTGTCCGAATGATTAGAAAGAAGTTAATGCTGCAACAGACTACTCAGATGATGATCCTTTAATCTGTAGCGTGGAGAGTAGTGTGGATTTTGGAGCTTCGTTTCATGCTACCCATAACAATGACAATGAAGCATAGCAGGATTTAAAAAAAGGTGATTTTGGTAAGGTAAGACTGGCGAACAATGATGTTCTTGATATAATTACTTCAGATGGTTCATGGACTTTAAAAGATGTCAGGGTGATTCCTGATTTGAAGAAACAATTGATTTTTGTCGGTCAGTTGGATGAACAGGGACATGAGGTTAAGTTTGGGAATAAGCAGTGGAAAGTTGTTAAAGGGAATCTTGTCATTGCTCGTGGAAAGAAAATGGGTTCATTGTATATGGTCAAATTACCGCCTGAAGGAAGTTACGTTCCAGTTCGGAAGAAGACTAAAATCCAGTTCACATAATCGCGCGGGCAGAAAAAGGTTTGCTTTGCAAGTAAGAAACCTAGAGTCATAGAAAAGATTTAGAATGAACATGCATGGAAATGTTCAAGTAAACCGGTTAGAGGATTTCGTGACAGTGGGAGCACGTGTCGTGTTTCAGTTTCAGTTCCTAGACGATAGTGCATTAAAAGAACTAATGTTCTATCTTATAAAATATCTCCGGATGATTACTTGCTGAATCTGGAGAGTGTTTGTTCTCAGGGTGTTTCAGGATCTGGTAGTTTGTTTCAGTGGGAGTCGGTAGGGATGGAAAACGGGTCAAAGGCAGATACAATGGTGAGGGGCAGATACAGTGGTAAAATCTCTCCGGATGATTACTTGCTGAATCTGGAGAGTGTTTGTTCTCAGGGTGTTTCAGGATCTGGTAGTTTGTTTCAGTGGGAGTTGGTAGGGATGGAAAACAGGTCAAAGGCACAATGGTGAGGGGCAAATATAGTGGTGACTAATGTCTTGAAGCTCGTGGGAGCTTCAACGGGCATTAAGGTTAACTGATGAGAAGGTCGCCTCAACTAGTAAGATGAGGAAGATTACAAGAGGTACAAGTGTGCACAGTGGAAGGCAGTTTGAAGATGATCAAGCCTCCAAGTGGGAGATTGTTGGGTTTGTGGAGTCTTGATTTGGGATCGAGTTAAAAGACAACTCAGTGGCAGATTAATTAAATTAAAGACCTGGCCCTTTTTTATTTAATTGTAGCCCATTAAGGTTTTCTTGAGGATTAATTTGTAAACAATAATTTTCCTTATTTATATTGTATATTGTACTCAGTGTTATAAAAGACGCTAGTCGGGCGAGGTGGGGACTAGGGATTAATCGGTTTGGAATTTTTATATATAATTTTCATTTTTATATATATAAATACACATTTTTATATGTAATTTTCATAAATATGTTTAGTTTTATATATATATATATAAACAAATCTGGCCGAAATTTTAAAATTTTTGCCGAAATTTTTGAAATTCGCCAGAAAGTCGCCGGAATCTGCAAAAATGCAGAATAAAGGCCGATTAAGAGCCGACTAGGTCCGATTAGTTTCGATTTTTTCCCGATTTGGACCAATTTCACCGACTAGCGATTATCCCCTCCGATTAGGGGAAATCCAATTGGTGACCCACCGATTGCCGACTAATCGCCGATTAATCGGCCAACTAGTCCGACTTTTACAACACTGATTGTACTTGTAATTCCTCTCGAGTGAAGCAGAATGCAATAAAACAATATGCTGGTTGCAGCCCGTGGACGTAGGTCACATCGACCGAACCCCGTAAATCTCGCGTGTTCATTTGTGTTATTATTTTCTCTCGTAGTTTGATTGTGTTTGTGTGTTGATCTAGCCTGGATCCCTAACAATTTTCATTTATTTATTTGGATTGGGAACTAAAATGCTCATTGTAGTGCATCTAAAACTAATATCCCTTCATCTGAATTCTTATGATGCTAAAGAAACAATTGTTTCTTATCCACAAAAGTAGCTATATACACGATTATTTATGGGGAACGTTTGACGGATTTCTTTTAACTTGTCATCCTTTTTTCATACCTATTTGTTGGTTTGATGTTAATGATCTTAGTTGTTTTTGTTTGTTAAAGCTTCTAGGTGAACATGAATGTCATTTGATATACATGTTGTTTGGGTTGATATGACACATACAACCTACGATGCTAAAGAAACAATTTTTTGATATTCATGAAAGTAGCTATTTATGCATTTATATACGAGGAACATTTGATGGATTGCTTTATAATTTGTCATCCTTTCTTCATACCAATTTGTTAGTTTGATGTTAATGATGTTAGTTGTTTTTGATTGCTAGAGCGACTATGTGAAGTAATGTCATTTAATATGCATGTTTGGGTTAACATGACATGTATAATTTACAGGGAAAGCCAGTGGAAGTTCGGCAGGCAGCTGGATTACTTCTGAAAAATAATCTAAAAACTACATTCAAGTCAATGCCTCTAACAAATCAAGAATACATAAAAGCTGAGCTGTTACCGTGTTTAGGAGCATCAGATAGACAGATAAGGTCTACGGCTGGAACAATCATTAGTGTTGTTGTTGAGCTTGTGGGTGTTTTAGGATGGCCTGAGTTGTTGCATACCCTTGTCAAGTGCTTGGATAGCAATGACTTAACTCATATGGAAGGTGCTATGGATGCTTTGTCCAAGGTAATTTATTTCTTTTATCGTATATATGTAGTTATTGATTTCTTGATATATGTTATTTTAGTGTGGATGTTTCTTCCTTGAAGCTTTTGTACATTTGATCTATGTTTCTTTTGTTTGGTTATGTATCTCTTGTTCTTTCTCATGTTTAAATATGAAAGAATCAAATGTGAATTACAAATTATATTGTAGTGACTAATCACTACTTTGTTATCTTAAAGGATGTTTGAAAATTACAATAAGAAGAAAATAAAAACTTTTAAAGCAAGAGCTAGTCCTAACAGGAGCATGCAAGTAGTTGCAAGTGAACTGGATTCAAGTCAAATTGTAATAATAAGACAAGAATGTGGATATATACAATATAAGACACACCCGTGGATTGGACAAAATAGTGTTAAATAAGTGAGAACATGAATACCATATTGCAGCATCACGAGGTCATATGAAAGAATTTTTAAATTGTGTAGCAAAGGTCCTAGATGTAACATCTTGCTTGACGCATGCATTATTGGATGGTAGATTGAATGTAGGTTATAAAAGTAACTGATGTGCATGTGTCGTTAGAGGCAATGGCCTTAACGCTTCACTATGGCTTAAGTGGGGGCGGCTTAATTACAAGAGGCTGTGCTTCGGCGGAGGCGTTAGAGGTGGTGCCTCATGAATATGCGGGTTCTATTACACACACTAATTTTTATGATAGAGAGGACTAACCTCTATAGCCACAATGAGATCTATTTTTCTCTTCATCATGCAAAACTTGAACTTCAAGAGGAAGCTAGAACAAATCCTAATTTTAAAAGAAAGTGTCTGGTTCTTTTCTTATAAAAACACAGCCATTGGGCCAAGTTAACCTCTTATTAAAACACAACCTAGTATGTGGGCCAAGTTAATCTCTTATAAAAACACAACCCCGTTATGAGATTTAAAACCAAATTATCCTCTTATAAAAACTCTACCTATTTTTCTGATTTATTTTGTTTATTTTCTCATTTTGTTTGTTTGTTTGTTTTCTAATTTCTGGTTTTCAAATAGGTTGTCCATACAACTTCTTTTGTTATACCTAAAGCTTGTTTGGTTGTACATAAAGCTTTGTTACATTTGTCGTCTTGAAATATTGTAGTTATACCTAGAGCTTATTTTACCGTACGTAAAAGGTTATTTATAAATTAAATAATATGTGTTTTTATTATCTAGATTTAGGGTATTCAAAGATTGATTGTAGTAAATGTTATGTTATCTAGAATTTATTTATAAGTATTGTATATATATGCCGTGTATTGCCTACATGTAGCTCTCGCCTCACATTTTGGGTTTTGGGACCTAAGCACCTCAGAGCATCTCACACTGTTTAAAACCAGTGTTTGTATTTACACTAGAGCATGCGAACACCATTCTAAGATATGAGACTTTCACCACTAAATCACTTGTATCAGTGGTGAGTCTCCTAAACCCATGTATTTTTCCTTTAATCCACCTTGGTGAATCATTTTGTGCTTTACTATTGTTGATGCGAGTTTGGATTGACTTTGAGCCATAATGCGAAAAAAATAAAGTGATCATAGTAACTAGGTTAGGGGGTAGACATGAAGTGATTTCATAGATTGTACCTACTTACAAAAATACATCACGATTTCCACTCGTTAAGCACTCACTAAATTTATAAGTTTGGTCTTATTCACTATATAACAATACAACCTTTTCACAAATTTCTAGACATATTAATGGGATTTTGATTATTTGCAGTTGACTTTATGTTTGGTTTTTGTTGGTATATAAATTGCCGGTGCAATTATAAGAGATGGAGAACTATTTTCTTTGACAGAAGTGTACCCTTTTGTATATATCTATGCATGTAACGTACTTCAGAGATCTTTTACCCAGACTCGCCTTCAAGGGCATTTTGAGACTAGCAAATTCTAATTTGTAGTGTTTTGGATCATAACGACTATGGATTACTCCATAAATAACATACGTACTGCTATTGTTATGGAACATGTTAGGGATCTGAGTGTAGATCGACACACAAACACAATCAAACTGCAAGAGAAAATAATAAGAAAGATGAACACGAGATTTAATGTGGTTAGGTCGATGTGACCTACGTCCATGAGCTGCAACCGGGATAATACTTTTATTGCTTTCCACCTCACTCGTGAGGAATTACAAGTACAATACAC
The DNA here is from genome assembly GCA_018326385.1 of Flaveria bidentis. Taxonomy (NCBI): domain Eukaryota; kingdom Viridiplantae; phylum Streptophyta; class Magnoliopsida; order Asterales; family Asteraceae; genus Flaveria; species Flaveria bidentis. The sequence goes on from BJCM01101136.1 coordinate 12,739, forward strand.
AATATATATAGGGAGAATTAGGGTTTACAACTTAATCCCCAAGAAAACCCTAATGGGCTAAAATTAAAAAAAACGGGCCAGGGTCTTTAATTTAATTAATCCGTCGTTAAGTTGTCTTTTAACCCGAACCCAAATCAAGACTCCACAAACCCAACAGAACGTCTATGGACATGGAAGGCAAACATTGTGGATATATTTAAACCCTTTTTTGACATGGCATCTACTAACTTTTGGATCAATGAACTCTACATAAAATTCACAAATAAATGCATACATTAATTAAAGATAGTGAATTTTTTTTGTAACGTTGACCTTTTTTTGAAGAAATGTACTTTGAGCATCATACTATATGTTCATATTGATTTATTTGTTTATTTTGTTTTTAATGTTGGACAATTGGTATGTTTGGTATGTATGAATAGTTTATTCATGCTACTTATCGTAATAAATAAAGTTGCTTTCCTGTTTCACATGCAGTGGTATCACTTTGTAATCTGTACTACTTTTACCAGTATGCATGTGTATATATTCTTGGCATGCTGGTAGCAGTCGTGTAGCAATTAGCAAGGCTTCCTTTGTAAGAGGTCTTGTTTTTTAATCTGTAGGTTAATTGACTTATCGAAGTTGCTGTATAATGCAGATTTGTGAGGATGTTCCTCAAGTGCTGGATGTGGAAAGTACTGGTCCTCCTGGATCATCTGAGCGACCCGTTGATATATTTATCCCAAGATTACTTCGGGTAACACTTTCGTCTTGTTATCATGATTATGATTACATAATAAACAGTGCACATACACATATATCTTGTTCTTTTACAAAGTTCTTGGGTTACTACGTGTTGCAAGTCTGAAGATTTGTTCTTGTTCACCATCTCATGGTCTTAACTCATAAGTGCTCCTTTTTTTGCAGTTATTTCAATCTCCACACGCCTCCCTTAGAAAGCTTGCATTGGGCTCTGTAAATCAGTACATTTTGTTGATGCCACCAGTAAGTTCTATCTGGGCATTTATCTTTCTGCTAAAGTAGTATTCTTTCCACTGCAGAAAACACTAATCATGGATGCATAAACCTTTTACAGGTTTTGTATATGTCTATGGATACATACCTGCAAGGTTTGTTTGTTCTTGCTAATGATCCATCATCTGAAGTACGGAAATTGGTAAATATTTCTACCCTTGTTGTTTAACGTGGCATTGGAATTCAGTCGGGTATCTGTTGAGTTTTGTTATTTTTATGTTTGTCTTGTCATTTGTTTCATATATGTTGTCACTTTGATCTTCCTTTGATACCGAGTTGGTGGGAACTAACAATTGTTTCTCTTTTTTTATTTTTCTTGACATTGCACTCTTCTTTATGCTGTGATCAGTCGCTATTCTGTGCTATGCATATTTTTTCTTTAAATGAGTAAAATCATATTAGCTTTTAGTCCTTTTCTTTTAATCTGTTTTTATGAATCTTCTTTCAATTGAATTCTTTTAGTCGCTTTTCATCACTAATAATAACTATTTACATGGTGGATAGGTTTGTTCAGCTTTTGTTCAGCTAATTGAAGTTCGTCCTTCTTTCCTTGAGGTGGGATTTTGTTTAATATATGCCTTCTTTTTCATATTCCTGCATATTACTTCTTGCTCCTTTCTTATTGCATCAGTGGTGCAACAGACGTGATGATTTATCTCACATATAATGTGTGATCACTTCCTGTTCTCATCTAATACTGTTCACACATGATTTTGTGCTTGCAGCCACATTTGCCAAATGTAATTGAATACATGCTACAAGTGAACAAGGATCCTGATGATGAAGTGTCACTTGAAGCCTGTGAATTTTGGTAAGTGGTAGCCCATTGCTTTTGGTTGATATCACTTTGTGCCAACCTTTATTGTTTCTCATTCTTAATAGTATTCATGTAGCAATCATTTTTTGCTTCTACAGTTGCAAATAAACATCATATGCCATATTTTTAATTTTTTATGCGTTCATGTTATGCTTGAACTGTTGGATAATTCCGGAATCTTTTGAATCTGTAGCAGCTAGCTACAGCTCTATTTTGACAGCAAGTTATAGCTGCTGATTTGGGTTTATTTTGATTGATTTGAGTCTTTATTACCTTCCATAAGATAGGAGTTTTATTTTGGTCTGTAGTTTATTTCCATGTCCTGTTTCTATTATAAATAGAGGTAGGTGCTTTGAAGTTTTTGTATCAGTTTTCCCTTCCAGTCTTCTTTAATAAAGATTAATCTGTGCTGACTACTTCAGCACTTTTTCTAGCTGTTTTCTGCTCAATTCTTGTGCCAATTGTGTCTAACACTTGGTATCAGAGCCTTCATCAGTCCTAGGGAACCTGTTTCTGCCATCGAAGAGGAAGTACTGCTCAAATGGCTGATATTCCACAGAACAGTTAGCTTGTTCAGGTCAGGGAAGGAGGAGGTTCAACCTCCTATCAGTGTCCAATGTTAAGCGCAACAAGTTACACTTTGTGGGCAATTAAAATGGAGTCGTTAATGGATGCCCAAGGTCTTTGGGATGCCATAGAACCTCCGGAGGGTGTTGATATCGATGTCAAACTCGGGAAGAAGGCGAGGGCCTTCATATTCCAAGCATTGACCGAAGAAATTCTGTTGCAGGTTGCCGGTCATACTGGAGCAAAAGACGTTTGGGAAGCCCTCAAAACTCGGTACCTCGGAGCAGATAGGGTACAACAGGCACGTATTCAAAACTTGAACCGCGAGTTCGAGTTACTAAACATGAAGGAAGCAGACAACATTGATGATTTCACAAGCAAGATTGGTGAAATGGTATCTAAGTTTCGGACACTTGGAACCACGATGGATGAGAAGACCAAAGTCAAGAAACTCCTAACTGCTGCGCCAACCAGATTTCTCCCAGTTGTTGCAGCAATAGAACAGTTTTCTGACTTGGAAACTATGGTATTTGAGGACCTTGTTGGGCGCCTCAAAGCCTATGAAGAAAGGATTAAACCTACCAAACTTGACTCATCAGGTAAACTGCTGCTGACCAAGGATGAATGGCAGTGAACAGAAGGCAAAACCATCAGCAGGGGGCGAGGTTCCAGTTCATTCGACTACCGTGGCCGAGGAAGGTACAACAGCCGAGGAAGGGGTGGGAGGCACCCTTCAAACAGCCGTGAATCTGAGCAACAGGCCAACAACAAACGAGATCGAAGAAATTCACAGTGTTATAATTGTGACAAAATGGGTCATTTTTCAGCAGAATGTCGTGCACCCAAAAGAGCTGATGGAGAAGCAAATCTGACTCAGGAAGACGAACCAGCCTTACTTATGGCCTCATGTCCACAGGAGGTTGTAATGCTAAATGAAGAAAAAGTTTTTCCA